>JAAVUA010000045.1:0-130732 GCA_014898875.1 Fusarium miscanthi
CAGGAACAGAAGGAGGAGCCACAGCTTCAAGTGCACGAGCCACCAAGCAAATCCGCCTAAGCAAGTCCCCAGACGGGCAAAGAGTTATCGAGTACTCAGTGGTCCATTTTCGCCCAAAGGTGACCCCACTATGCGATCTAAGCCCAGCTTGTCCTAATGCTGGTGCTGATGCTTCCCGCAACTTGGACCTACTGTTGGCTTTGGGTTAGGTAGGCCGTACCTACCTAGCTTGAGGGTTTCCACTCCAGTGCAGTTCCCCCCCCTACCATGCCCCCAGGCCAGGCCAGGTCCTTCCCATCACATTCTCGCTCCTGCTCTCTGCCACCAACTTCACCAAACCTTACCTTCTTTTCCACTTGCACTTCCTTCCACTTTCCCTGGCCTCTCACGACGGACCCTTTTTTCTTCTCCTTCACACACCCGTTCCAACCATCATCACCTTCCGAATATCCTCCCGACCGTCGATCCTCTCATTCTTGTCTGCGTACTGAACCGCTTCGCAAGCTCCGACTGTCATTTATTGACTCCAGTCCGACTCTCCGTAAGTCATATCCTATTAGTGATCGAATCCTCGTCGCCGTCAATCAGGGGCAAGCGACAATTGCATATGGGTGCTACAACATGGAAATGGGCATCGACAGAATCAACCAAGTGATGGACGATGCTCCCTTGGACTCGTTTGTTCCTATTGCGATGACATTCACCCGAGACAAATTCGATTGACGCGATTCGCCGACCTTCCCTGATCCGTCTTTTGCCCATCTCGCGATACCTCGATTACGCTTCGAACTCAACGATATCGCCCCAGCACCGCGCTAATATTGAAGAATTACAGTTCTCAACGTACTTGCGCGCTTCGTCGCCGTGACTCCTCCGAAACCGCTCTCACTCGCCCACCTCGGCACCCCGTTCCAAGATGCCTCAGTATACTTCTCGCGATGTTGGCGACCCTTCGCAAATCAAGAAGAACAAGCAGTCGATGGCCGATCTCAAGCTTCGACGACTAACCGAGCTCAACAATCGTCTGCGTGAAGATCTTGAACGAGAGCGTATTCCCGTCAGCACGGCATCAAAGAGGTGAGTTGATCGTGTTCATTCTACAGCAACGCGTCAGTAACTAATGCCGTAATAGCATCATTGCCTACTGCAATGGCACTCGGGACTACATGGTCCCCTCCGTTTGGGGCGCTGTTCCCAAGGGCGAGGACCCTTATGCGCCGCAACAATCTGGCGGCTGCTGTGTGGTCATGTAATGCCACCCGTGATAATATTTTTTCTTATTACTGGTTACCAAAATCAACAATTACGCAATGTCGGCAATGATTCAGCGATTAGGAGGTGGGCCGCAGTCAGTTTTGATATGTTTGTGACGCATTTAAGGGGAGTAAACCAAGGAGAACTGAGTATGGGATACTCGGATGATGGAGGCGAATTGGGCCCTGGATACCGAAGCGCTTGCTAGTGTATTACCACGACGGCTACTTGCGAAGCTACCAGGAACGACTTGCCCTATTGACGAAGCGACGCGAAGCGCGAGAAAGGGAGAGAAAGCCCATACACAAGATCCAGCTGTGCCAGATGGACCCAGATCAAGATACCCCAAGATACCATACTATTTGAGGAGGTCATTAAAAGCCAACAAGCGAGAGCAATGGAGCCATAGTTGATGGGGAGGCTGGACTGGACTACAGCGATTTAATATTTTTGTCTCCGCACATTTGTCTTTCTTCCTGCTAGAAGGGACATGGATGTTGCTGAGACCAACGACAAGGGGAGGGGTTGAAGCACCACTACGACGAGTCTGGGTCTGAGTCTGGGTCTTGAGAAACGGTTTATGGATCGGGCTCTTGCGCGAATGTAATAATTCCCCTTTTTATTATCATTTTTCTGTTATCATCTTGGTGCCATTTCTATCCAATGTCGTGTACGTTCCCCAAACAAATATACTTTTTATCTATGATTTGACGACTTCACTTCTGGCAACTGTTGACCTGGAGGCTTTGAGACATGAGTCTCAATGGTGCTTACACTTGGGTTTTATAAATCATGACTTTCACTTCATCATCTCTGCCTGGAGGATAAATCATTACTTCAGATAGTGCAGACTCTTGACGTTTTCAGGACTGAACTTTACGCCCATCCGACCCGACCCGTGCAATTCTTGTTACTTTTTGCTAGTAGAGGTACCTACGATTTTACAACAAGTATTACATAAGGTAGTACCTACCTGGAGCAGATATTGAATATCATTATTCTACTCACTTTGGCTTACGCCATAGCGAGTACTGCCACATACGCCTCTAGCCTGTATTAGCCATCTATCATAACTTATGACAAGGTGTTCAAGCAGGATCAACTATCGACCTCAGCATGTCTGGCTCTACTACGTAGTACACTATGGGAGTACCTGATGCACCTACCCTAGGTACTTAGCTAAGCAGAAATCACAAAGTGGATCACCTGGGTCGAATTGAGGTGTTCTCGACCGCGGGGCTTGCATATAGATATGACTGGGCTATCACATTAACTGTAACTGGAGGAGCAAAGAATATCCCCTCATACAGTATAGTATAAAAACGATTATCAATCGCTCGCTGTCTAAGGTATCTCAAGCCATTAGGACAAGGTTCCCGTACTTTTACTGTCTCGGTTGTTCCCTCCAAACCTCAATGATCAGGCTAGTCAGGTCACCCAAGCTCTGAACCCTCAACGCCACAAGAGTTTGAAAACTCAAAAGTCCAGCCCGGCCAAGCCAAGGATAGACCACGACGTTCCCGGAAACGACTGCATAACATAATAAAACCAGCAACAGAGACACGGCTGAAGGAAAAAATATGACAAACCACGCGTCGACGCAAACGCCTCTTCCCCGCGTTTCTATCCAGTTTTGCACGCAGTGTAAATGGATGTTACGAGCTGCCTATGTAAGTTGACCGGATTGACGGCCTGGTGGCATGTGACGAGAAGCTAACACTCTCAGTATGCTCAAGAACTTCTCTCCACGTTCTCAACAGGCCTCGGGGAGGTCGCTCTTCAGCCTTCTACAGGCGGGACTTTCATCGTGAGTATCACGCACCAAGCCCCTGGTGCAGACATTACTTCTACAAAGACCCTATGGGATCGACGGGAAGATGGGGGCTTTCCTGAGACGAAGGAGCTCAAGAGGAGGGTGAGAGATGTCATTGAACCAGGAAGAGATCTAGGCCATGTTGATAGAGATCACGGGAAGAAAGAGGAGGCAGCGAAAGGCAAGCCATCTGATACGGAGAAATGTGAGGATTGTCAGTAGCATTTCTCAAGCATCTGCGGTCATGGTCTGGCGCCAGGCCTATGGCAGGCTCAATGAATGCATTCACATGCGGTATGCGTAGTGATAACGCCACTTGTTGTCCAAGTCGAATCCTCCCTTTATGTAGGTGTAAATAGGTATAGTTCAACTTACACGCCTCTGTGGTCGTCGTCTGGGGAGATGAGTATTCTTCTAATTTTATCACAGCCATTCCGCAATCATCCTCTACTTTGACATATTTCGAGTTACAGTACTGTTAACCACATTCATCACTCACGCAAAGACACTACGACGCGATCTTCATCACAATTCGTACAGCAATTACTGTCCACTCTAGCACCTTATACCTCTCCTCTTCCACCACCTTCGCTATCCCTTACCAAAATCAAGCAACGCTTCACCCTCCTGCCTACTCTCCCTAAACCCATCTAAAAGCACAAAACGTATACAGAGGTCGCTCTTGGGCAACGAATAAGACCACACAAAGCTCGTCCATGAAATGCAACATGACCGTAGAAAAAATGCTCCCAGCCAGACAGATTAGCAGTTAATAGACTAACTTATCCTTGTCATCACAAGAAATCAAGTGAGAATACCAGCCTCTCGAACTGCACATGTCCACGGGCCAGCCTACGCGGAGCAGACATAGCAAATAAGACCGCCTGTCCCGTGGATCATGTGTGCATGGAATCCGAGAACGGTATGTGCGCGTGTGCAACTAAAAAAAAACAAGTTTTGTCAATGTTTTATCTGTGTGTGGAGCTAAGAAACAGCCGTTTGTCGTTATCAAGTTCGCATATAGGCATTAGAGACGATTCGGGTTTCGCAAAAGTCAGCGTCGCGTCCGGCGCCTCTTAAGTTCCGTCACCCTCCCAGTGGACCAACATTCCCTGCCACCAACGATGGCAAGGCTAGCTGCGAGACGGCGGAGATTGGGGGTGCGCTTCGATCGAGACAAGTCCCGAGTCGAGTCGTTCGTTCTTCGTCGCGGTTGTCTTTGACCTTAGTCGAGGAGGTGGGATGATCGCTTAACGTCGGCCGAACCTGTTGAAAACACATTGTTGGTATAAATTCTTCAATACTTCTTGCGAGGGGGTTTGATTGGCGTGCTAGTGCTGCCAAGAGTGGTTGGAACATACTTTTGCTTCTTTTCAGCGGGTTTCAAGATCTAGGAAAAACATAATCAGCATGCTTCGTACCATGGTAAGCATGTCAAATCTCACCTGGAAAGAACACAGCAAGCTCTCGTCGACACTCATCATCGCACCAGCATTGTCAAATTCACCACAGTAGTTGGGCGCACTGAATAGCGTGACCAGCTGGCGCTTGGAGAAGAATTCATAGCCGTCCTCAACAACCTGATGAGCTCGGCAGATTAGGTCCATATCATGTTTCTGAAGGAAGCGCGAGACAACATCCGGACCGAATGTGAACGAGACACCACGGTCGTTTTCGCTCCAGCCAGTAATATCCTTATCTGGATCAGACCACAAGAGATCGCAAAGAAGACCGCAGTCAGGGATCTAGAGTTCTGTCAGTATCTCTCACTCGGAACCATTTGCGCCCCCATCTCGCGCAGTTCAGGCTACTCACATCAGTAGGTCGCATGACACGGCGAATTTGCTCCATAGAGTTGAGGTCAGGGCTGAGGCCACCATGCATGGTGAAAATCTTCTCGTCGATGATAGCGGCGATAGGAAGGCAGTTGAAGCAATCGGTGAAGGTCTTCCACAGCTTGATATTGTAGCGACGCTTACACTCGTCGTAGAAGCCATAGATTCGGTTGATAGAGGCGCACTCGTGGTTACCTCGGAGGATGAAGAAGTTTTCGGGGTACTTGATCTTGTAGGCAAGGAGCAAGCAAATGGTCTCAAGAGACTGCTTACCTCGGTCGACGTAGTCACCGAGGAAGAGGTAGTTGGCCTCAGGAGGGAAGCCACCGTACTCAAAGAGTCGGAGGAGATCGTAGTACTGTCCGTGGATATCACCGCAGATCTATCAGGGCACGGACAAGTCAGCAAAAGGATTTTCTTGACTGCCCAAGACCTAGAGCAGGAGCGCCCATTCCAAGCACCAATTCTCAGACTGAGGCAGCACGAATGATGACCAAAAACATACCTTGATTGGAGCCTCGAGCTCGAGGAGGATGGGCTGAGAGATGAAGATCTCACGAGCCTTGGTGCAGAGATAACGGATCTCGGCCTCAAGTAGTTGAACTTGCTTGCCTGGTCGGCTGCCTCGCACCTCGAGTAGCCTGTCGATTATAGAGTCGAGATCGACCTCGTGTTGGTCTGCCATTTCGAGAGAATTTGCTGGCGAGAGGGTGCCCGCAGTAGAGTTAAGGGAGGGTCGCGTGGGGTAAGAGGAAGGCGGCAGACAAGATCGCTAATCAGAACAACAACTGCGGGGGTGACTTTGTCGACTGAAATATGATACCAGATCGATACACTTCACAAAACCTGGCCGAGTCAGCCGGTGAAACCGGAAAGCAAGAATATACAAGGCAATAAAAAAAGAGAGACGTGGAAAAATGTGTCCAAACTCGCAAACGCCGCGACCGACAAGAGGGTAAAAATTTGACGATGAATGGATGGATAAATATGAGGCAAAAGACAAGTTTGGGTTAGGTTGCGTTGCCTTGCTTTGCGGGTGAGTTGCGTTGCGATGGTGGAACAACGAAACGAGAGGAGTCTAGAAAAATTGGAGGGGAAGCAGCCGAACAAGCATGAAGAGGGCTGGCTGTGAGCGCGGCGAAATGGGTAAGGGAGGGGAACAAGAGGGGAGACGAGACGGCGCGGCGCGGGCGAGCGAGCAATGAATTGAATGGGGCGCACACCAGTACCAACGCCAAATGGTAACTTACCCGTGAAGGGATCACGTCTCTAATGGAGCGAGCGATTGGAAGATTTTGCGTTTCGAAAGATCGAAAGCGCAGAAGAGCAAGTTGATCAGCAATAGCAAATTGAGTCGTCGTTCGATATTGAATTGCAAAAAAGAAGCAATCAGATCACGTTGGATACGGGGAGAAAACAGTCGTCGTCGTGGTTGCCGCAGTGGGCCACCGACTTTGGTTGTTGATAGCTGTACCAGAAAGAGACAGGTAGGTACAGGGCGTCAGAAAATGAGGGGCGAGCAAGATGCTAGAAGCCAGAACGGGGTGACAAAACACCGTCAGCGCGAGCGAGTTTTTGCTATCCTCGTCTTCTGGTCAAACAAGAGTAGATATTGCGTCGACAAATATGTGACGCTTCGTCGCCTTTGTAGGATATATAAGCAGAGTGCAGCAAAGGGCCTCTGTATCGTCGATTTTGATGGTTTTCTTTGAGATATGAGAAACGATGTTCTCTTCGCCTTTTATTTGTTTATGTTATCGTCGTCTGGTCTGTTGGGGCAGCCAAAGCGGGCGCGATCAGGGAATTTGGAGTCGGGGGACGGAACACGGTGGTTCGTCAGTCGTCGTCTGGGGCCAAAAGGAAATGGCGGATCAAGTAACAAGCAAAGCAGCTCTTCACAAAGGACGAGCGGTTTGTAATATGTTCGCAGAGAGTGTTGGCGATGTGGCTAACACGTGGATAGAGTCTTCGTCTCGGTCGTCGTCGGGTTGAGTTGAAGGGTTGAAGTTTATCCTCTGACCTGAGGGAACGGAAGGGGGGAAGTTTTGCAATTTTTCCTGGGCTTTCACACTCGCTCGCTCACTGAGAAGGTGGACTCGTCACAGCCACCAAACAGAGCTGACCCAACGCTTGGGCTTTGGGCTGCCTACACTAAACGGTACCTGCCCTGGTCTGGAAAGCCGCTAGTACAGGGCCCGGATGTGAACCTGGAATGGATGGAGCTGGGGGACGAGTACGGGACTCGGGGAACTGGCTCTCAGTGGCACTACGGGGATGGGGCTGCTGAGGATAGCTATATTTTCTAGTGGGAAGCCACTATAAATTGCATCTCTCACACCTGCCCATGCCTCAGTGTCACCTGAGGTATCCAACAAGACAGATGGACGGAGACAGAATCTTGGCTTTTCTCATTATTTCAGTACATAGCATCTGCATATACAACAATAGATACTGGAACGTAACTCATCTCGACATTTCGGAGCTCCTCCCCAGTTACTTCTTGTCGTCCTAGGTTACTTTGTCTGTTGTCTCGCTTGCTTGGCTCAAATCACCGTCTCATTTCCTTCTCGCTGTAAGTCTCATTTGCTTGCTGCCCGTTGGGTGCCCAGGTATGGATACCCTCACCTCATATCGCGTCTCAAGAAGCCCTAACTGCTAAACAAAAACCTTGATTTTTTTTCCTGACAAGAAAGCTTCGCCAGGGGAAAATTGCTCCTTTCCTGTCACTACCTAGACTGCTAGGTAAAGTGGTTAAAAAGGGGCGTCTCAACTCTAGAGGCTCCTGCATAGCTTTAGCGACCGGATTCGTCGGCGCTTAAGACTAAAGCAGCAAGTAACAGAGCCCAAGTTAAGCAAACATCACTTTCATCTGGCTCAGCCTCTCTCGGCTCTCTTGAGCATCGGTCCCCAAGTCCCGGAGAAGAAAGTCTCTTTCATTATTCGTTAATCACCCTAAAGGACGAGTGAGGAAGACGCTGTCGCGTGTGTATATAGGTTGCGGATATGAGAAGCTGATTCGTTCGACATGAAGCGCATCGAGAACAGGGGTTCCTTTACTACCAGGATATGATACAAAGATGGACAGGCCCGCAAAGTCGTATTGCGATCGAATTAGTAGGTACCTACCTAGGTACGTAACATCCACTCTTTCCATTCCAGTTAATACCGGTTACGATCAGAGCTCACTCCCCTGACTTCAGACCTATAAAGAAAAAAGTAGCCTCATCCACTCCTCCATAAACCCCATGGGATTTTCTCAATTGCGCATGCAAGAATCTTGCCACTTGAGCCTAAGGCAACACACAACGACACATGTCCTTCCTTTGCTGCATGATGCTGATGCCTTTCGGGGTCTCTGTATGGAGGATCGAAAAACACCAACCAAAAATCAAGAAGCTGGTGCATACGGAGAACTAGCTATGCAGAGCTAAGCTCAGCTCCATCCAGAAGAGAAAAGGAGCATTGGATGCTCCGATTTAACCATTTCATCCCACGTCAGTTCGATGCGCATGTCGGCTAACAAGATGTGTATCACAGCTTTATTATTTAATGATTAGACGAGTCAGATATCAGAAAAGACAGCGAGATATCTATCTTTGTGCTACCCAGGCTCCTTCTTATGAAGAAAATGACCTCAAATTACTCACCGACCATTCATTTCTCTCTCGTCTATTGCGTCAGTACGTGTGCCCCGCTAGGACGCGCAGGAGCCGGTGTACATATACAAATGGTGATGCAAGCAAACGGATGGACGAGTGTGGCTACATCATCATCATCCAGACATGATTCACGTGACATCACAGACTTAATACCTTACCTCTATTATCACCGCCACTAAGAGCGGTTAGTTATAAGAGAATACTTTTCCACACCATGACAGATATTCTCCATCATATCACGATCGAATTATGTCACCGAGTTCCCTATATCCGCTCCGGGTTTACCTTGATCGTAAGGGGTTCCATAAGGCCGTCATTGAATAATCAAAGCATGGTCAAGATATTGTTGGACTCGGTATTTGATGGAACTATGCTCCAGGAGTCATACTGATCGGTTCAGATTCCGCCGTCATTAATTTATACATTTGCATCGTATCCCACTGACCGTAGACATTCTCAAGCCGAAATCCATCGCCAAGCTAAGGCCGTTCATTCCCATAATCCATATGGGAATCCTTCGCCAACGCCTTTTCCATCCCATAATTCCTTCTCAAAGGTATTAACCCTGTAATATTTGTTTCCCATCCTTGCCTTAAACGCCAAGCTCATTAGTGCATCTGTATGACCCTTTATACTCTCTGAAATGAACCCGCATGACAAAAATCGCAAGCAAGCAAAATGTGCCAGTTGTGGTCACCTTTGCTTGGTATATGCCTATACGTTGAAGATCATTTTCTCCTTGTTGATGTCCTCCGCTTCTTTGCTTTACTCGCTCTGGTCTTACCACCCGCAGGTTCTACCTCCTCCTTCACATCTGCCTCAACTGTAGCAGATACTGCAGCGTGGTCAACATCCATACCCAAGCCTTTGAACTCTTCGTCATCCAAATCTGTAAGGTCCTCGCTGAGCATGCGGATGGCATCTCTGCCGGCCCAGTGCTCTTCAAGAACAGATGTTCCCTTGGGGTCGTGACCCTTGAGGTACCAAAGTATTCCTCCATCCGTGAGGGGGTCCGCGGGTTCTAATCCAAGACTGCCGTTGGATTGTGGCGGTGTGGGAGGCCCCGATTGTGCCGGCTGAGGCTTCGACATATAACCATCTGTGTCGGGGGGTGTATTGGATGAGTTGACAGTGTTAGGGAGAGACTCGTGTTTTCCGACAACACCTGCCTCTGCGAGATCAGATGTATCGACATCAATGTTGGTGCTGACCTCAATATTTCCATTATCTGAAGTAGTGTCCATCGCATCCCCACCCTCAGTGGAACTGGCCTTAACAGTAATTTGAAGTTCAGCATCAACCATAATAGTGTCGTTGGCTTCATCACTGAGGTCAGTTGGTTTATCTTGGCTCGTCGCAGTCAGTGGTCGGACGTCCACGCTTCTGTCAATGATGTTCTCCAGCTCCTTCTTCAAGCCATCGAAAGGCTTTTGGGAGATCTCCGACTCGATTTGCAAGGCTGTTTCAAGGTGTGGCTGAACAGCCTTCAATATGCGTTTCCCCAATTTTCGGCGCTCTCGGATATCTGAGAAAGTGATTTTAGCAGGCGGTGCGTCGACAGCTTCAGTTTGAGTTGCAACCGTAGATGACTCAGGCGGTGCTGTAGAAATGCCAGTACTGATCACATCGCAAAGATCTAAAGCAAAGGCCATTACTGTCACATAAAAGCGGGCATTGATGCGGCTTTGAAGCTTGTCAAGGCCGTCCTTGAAGAGATCTTTATCAAGTCTGAAAGAATTTAGTCCAAGTCAAGGTCAGCGGAGCAACATATGCACTTACGATATTGCCCTGTCGACAGCAGGGTTGAGAAGTTTCGCGACAGGGAAGTAACACTCATCCACAAATTCTTGTTCAAGTTCACCAGCGGCAACCTTTATCTGTTCCCGTTCCACAAGCTGGGCTGCAAGATCTTTGAGCTGCTCAAGCTCAATAATCAAATTCTCGGCGAATTCAATGCGTCTAGCAAGTCTGATCTTTCCGCTCGGTCCCATGGCTGCGAAGTCACGCCGCGTAAGCTCCATTGAGGAAAACGACTCCATCTGAAGCTGCAGACGCTTTAGAAGTGCTGCTCCTCGACGGTTCTCACGCTTCAGGGTCCAGTAGCGACATGCCTGGCTCAGGAACTCCTTGCGTTTAGGAAACGCGAATCTTTGAATCGAAGCGTCTACAACTTCAAACACGGCCTGTGGTATAATAGGTGCCCCTGCAGGAGTTTTCCAGATGTTTTTGGGGTTCTGGCCTCTCTTTTTGTCACCAATGGCTGCAGACTTCGTCCCAGTAAGCTGTGTTTCGTCCGATGGCTGTTCTGAAAGGGCGTTGCGCTGCTGCTCTGCAATGGCATTCGCAACAGCGGTGTTATCAGCCCAGATACGATTCCTCATGGTTCTCTTATAGAATTTCTTGGCTGCCTTTGTGGCCTGTTGAACACTATGCTCTTGTACATAGTCAGGCGGGCAATGCTTATCACAAAAGGCCTTGAGGACCATACCGCCATCCAATACAGCGAGAGCACCCTGGCTAGTCTTCATCTTAAGAAACAGCCGGGATCTCCGCGCACAGGTGACATGAAATGCTTGATAGCAGTTCTTGTTTCCGCACTGTATGCATGCGCCCATTCGCTGTCGACAAATGTAACACGTCAATTTCCAACGGTTTTTCGGCACCTTTTCTACGTCCATGACTGGTTCCATGAACGTGTGGTTACCCAAAGAAACCTCAGGAATCCACATTGCGCAAAGTAGATGTGCCCACTTTGAGGAATTTGTTTGCTTGAATGCACCGTCGGTATTGGGACAGAAGATACAAGTCTGGTTTGAGTCAGTATAGCAACTCGAGACAGTGTTCTGAACTAGACTTACAGGAACCGAAGGCCCACAGAGCTGGCATTTGCGGCAGAGCCATTGACCTTCTGGGATAAATGGGACACCATAACATTCTTGATGAACTGCGAGGTTGCAGCCATCACAGAACACAATCGCGTTGGTGTTTTCGCAATCGCCGTCGTCGCAAATGTCGCATTTTGAGTCAGGTTCTTCACCCCCTTGCGGCTCACCATTTACAGCGGCGGCAGAGCTTGATCGCGGACGATGGGTTTGTGGAGGCTTCGGGTTCGGTTTTGGAATTCTCTTCTCAAGCACATGCCACTCCTTTTCGATCTTTGTCATAGTGATTTCAAAAATTTCCCGTGTTATAACTGGAACGTCGTTTTGCTTGCGGTGGGTATTGTGTCGCCCAAGCCAAATATCGTCTTGTTCATCCATATCATATTCGACACGACCGATTCGTGTACGGTGGACCAGCCCGTCAGACACTGCCATAGCAGCATCGGTCAATTCTGCGTCATCTTCCATGGTAAGATCAGAGGATTTGATTAAAGCTTGCTCCGGGCGCAGGTAGTGGTCGCTCTCCTGATAGCCGACATTACTCATTGACTTGTCGACAAAGCGAGCCTGGCCAAAAGTTTTGCTCTCATATAATTCGATGCTGTTGGTTTTACGATATGAAGGTAGTTTAAGATCCAGTTTCTCCTTCGGTGTCTGGTTTTGAATGGGTAGAATTTTAGGTGTTTTTGGTGTTGCGAGAAAGTCCAGAGGCTTGCTGCTGTAAAAGCTGACCACATCTCGGGTCGGTCGGCGAGGGCGCCTCAAAGGTGTTTCAGTAAGAACATCGGCGGCATTCGACTCTGAGCGACCTTGAGGGTTCGGTGTATTGCCCGTTGATGCGGGGTTTGGTTGTCTCGATGGGGTTCGGGTTTCGTCCCAAGGTGTTCCGAATGCCTGAACCACTGATAAATCAGGTTGTTCTTGGAGTATGCCATCAACCTGTTCAGATCGCAGTATCATGAATGTAGCATCAATATCTAGGTTAGGATGGAAGTCCTCCCAGCTGCGCTCCTCGCGGGGCTTATAGTCTTCAGCCTGCTTCACAGCAGTCGCCATTGCCGCAGCTGAGCCCCATTGCATTTCCTCCAAGCCTTCATTGCCAGCAGCTCGCGTGCGAGCGCCTCTTTCTCGTCGAGGCATTATGGATGGAGAAGGGCCATTGATAGCCTCGCGCGCAGCTGCTCTTGACCTCGATACTGTCGAAGGCCCAGTGGTATTCGGCGTGGTTAGCAAGTCAGCATCAGCGAAGCGACCACCGCCACCGGCCCCTCCTGGAATATATCGACGTCGTTTTGGTGGTGGCTCGGTCGCGGAGGCTGCCGCGAGGGCTGCTCTTGCAGCACGAGCAGCATTGGTCGAACCCGGAGGACGACCTCGACGTCTTCCGGTAACGGGTCGCCTGGGGGTCGGAGATGCCGGAGCCATATTGAGCGAGGCTAACGGCGATGTAAACTTGAAAATCGAAGCGTCGCTGGCGCAAGCTTGAGATGGATAATCGCGTCAAGGGGGAGGTGGCGCGCAGGCTCGGTCCGAAGCTTGGCGAAATCACCAATCATTTGAAAGGCGCCATACACACCAGAGAAGCTTTCTTTATTATTTCCGGAGGATTGATGGTCAAAGGAAGACTTGTTCGGTGAATATGATGATGGGATTCGCGACTGCAGAGGAGGTGATGTTCTGCCTCGGGCAAGGAACGCGTGAAGTTGGCGTGCACGGTCCCTGTTTAGTCAGCGGCATCCAGGGTGGAGGCTGACATAAAAGGATCACGAGACTCTGAGATATTTTCGCGCTGCACAAGCGGCGAGTTGCTCCGATTAAACTTTCAGTATATTTCAACAGTGTGACTTGTTTATGCAGCTCATATGCCAGTTTGTCTCTTCCTCGCTTAAGCTCATGGGCCGCATCTGCAACGTGGGGGAGCAGATCTAGCATTTTGATGGAACTGCTTGATCAGATCTGACACGACTTATTGTACCTGGTATTGCTGGCCTCAAGTGACGTAGGATCTCCCCATGTAAACCGTCCTTATTTTTGGTCACAACTAATGCCAAGATTTGTTTCCCCAGTTCGCAGATCGCCGTTGCTTGCTGGCGCTTGAAACCTAGCCAGGCCATCCCGATTTGGAAATAAACTGGGAGAGAAATCTCTCTACCTTATGATGAGCATATATTGTCTAATCCTAAACTTGTCCATACCTGCATTCATGTGTTTGAGAACTTTCCAAGGGGATCATTCATTAGTTGGTGGTTTTCTCTTTCTCTTGCGCCCACCCGACCAGAGACTTGTTACTGACTCCAATGGCAATAAATGACTGTTTGGATCAGACTTCTTGGCTCCGCAAATCGTGGAAGCAAATGCCGAAGCAAGATCTAGAGATCTACCCAGGGTCTGATCTGAGATCCTATCATATGCTCCCTTGATGCCCACTCTTGTTGACACTTTGACGCCTGTGTAAGCGAACTGGGTCGGCAGTGCAGCAGCTCATTACCGCCTTTTACTTAACATCCAATACAATGACGGTATCATTCATTATCAGTTGTCAAAGAATGGCAAGATGCCTAATTGTTGAGAACAATATTCACCGCCTGGCGACATCCATATCACCAAATCTACATCGCCGACAGCAACGCGAAAGCTAGATTTGAGCACCCACAGAACTACTCTGACGCTTGAGGTGCATGAGAGCTTATCCATATCCACGATGGCCTCAGATCTAACGACCCTAGTACCTGTCCCTGGTCGCGGGGCCATCCGCTTCGATCCACTCCGTTGCCTCGGGGGCCCCAGAACAGGCACGACTTCCGGGCGGATCCAGGTGCTGGCGACTCTTGTAAGCGGTCAATGATAATCGATGCATCGTCAGTTGCGGTGTCGTTATATGGCGTACAGTGGCTCTGAACTCAAGAGCTTGCATCATACAACGGCGACAACATTGTAAAATGTCATCAAAGAAGTATGACATTTCTATGCCAGGTAATTCAAGTGGATAGATAGATAACCCACCTCCAGACACCATGACTGATGTTGGTAAGCTGATCTACTGCCTGAGTTGTGCATAGTAGGTAGCTTTTGGCTTTCCCTTTGGAATTTCATTTCCTCTCGCTCGTTGAGGCTTCTCTGGCCGCACCGACACAATATTATTAACATCGTCCTATGTACCATTTCAATATATGCCTCGTTTCTCATGGGTAGCAGGAGGCATGAGGCGAGAGGCGATAGACAACAAGGATAATCACATGCCCTACCATCACCAGCGATCTGAGAGAAATACCATGAATAGAATCACAGGACTTTACTACTAGCTTAGCCACAGCCTGAATTTCTCCAATTCGAACGCTATCACTAGCCTCGTCGCCACCGTGATACTGTCATGGCAACTACAAATGCGAATGACCTCGAATCCGGGGTATTGACTCAGCCATCCAACACTAGATTCGCCCATGCTGCCATCCTCGCCAAAAATTCGATGTCGCACCTCGCCCTGGAATGATGACGCCCCCTCATGGCTCAGATATTGGCCGAGGCTCAAACTCACCCTCCCAACCCTTCAATCTCTCACTCAGCCCGCCCCTCCATCAATACTAAGTGAAGTTCTCTAGGTACCTTATACCAGCGGCTTAGCCAGCCCACCATCTCGATGTTCTAGCTGTGTCAGGAACAAAACCGTCCAAAACCATCTGGTCATGCCTCTTTCAACCCTCCTCAAACTCGAACTAATCCCAAGCCTCTTTTGGTCCTTCTCTGACTTGGAGCATCAGGCTAAAGCCGGCTGACCTGGTCACGTCAGCCAATAGTCTAGCTCCTCTCTTGGCTTCTTCCACGACGGCATCATCGAACCACAAAAGGATCATTTCCCTCCAGGGGTCGATAAGCCACGACGAGTGACCTGAGACGATTCTTGTTAGTGTTGCAATCTGCGCACGTTCACAATAAGTTTTCCGAGTTCTGGGACCATGGCAATTCATGGTGATTAGAATACCACAAGAGTGTTGCAAGAGGACATCTAGAAGCACGGATGGCTTGAACAGATATTGGATATCATGTGTTACAACAATCTCCAATTATTCAGCATAGTTGCCTCGGATCTCATAACCTTCAAACCAAGTGAAGTCTTTTTTTTCTTCCAACCATACCGTAAAATCAAAAATGCATATAGGCAAATGCCCTTGACCTTCCAACGCCATGTCCAGACTCCTACGTGAAAGCAAAAAAAAAAAAAAAAAACAGTACATGTTCAATCTCATTTCTAATGAGAATAACAGGCATTCTTTAGATGAACCCCTTTCCCCCTATCAGAGGCTGTTGAAAAATGTGATATCTCTAGAACAAGGGCGAGAGAAACATGCAGGCTCCCGAAAGGAGAAGCAGCCATGGAAAATAAAGATGAGTTCCTATACTCAAACAAATGCAGATGCGTCATCTGCCCAAAACGCCGCCTCGCTATGCTCCATGATATCGTTGCAAATGTCAATAAAAAGTAAAACACGAAGTGGTTGAGCTTGAGTCTTCAGACTCAGCCCAACAAAGAATCGAATCATACCGAGGAGTCCAGCATGCTCCCACAGTAGAGAGGGTATATGGGTATCATATGGGTGTCGTCTTCCAAGTCTAACTCTGCTGGTATTTCATCTTCGATTTCAGCCCAAGGTCCGACCACTATGTATGGCTTGAGCCTGAGGGGCGTGGATAGGAGTGTGTGCTGTGTGCATGGCCGCACCGGATGGGACATTAGGTGTGGAATAGTTTGTCGGGCGGCTGGTAGTCCAAGTCTCTTCGCTCAAGACAGAAAGGTAGCTATTGCCGACAGTATTTCGCAGGGCCTCAATCTTCTGACGGTATATTTCACCACCGGCATCCCAATCCTGGGATTCTTTCCAAGTGGAAGCATCACCGTTAGGTGAGTAAGCAGTTGGGATGTTGGTGAAGATGTTGGTGTCAACTCGTGGTACTTCAGGTGAGCTGACAACTTGCGAGTCGGTCGATAACATGGGCGGCGACAAAACATGGCCTTCAGGTTGCTGGGATATCCGGTAGTTTCCGTCATTAGTGAGCGGAGACTTGGGCTGTTTGCCAGCTGGCTTGGCTACTTGAACCTCAACTGGGGTTGGGAAGGATGGGGTTTCAGAAGTGGCCAAATCCACGATTCGCCTCTTTGGAGTCTTTCGCCGGCGTGTCGAGCTGGTGTTGATTTCACTCATGACAGCCTTAGGCGTAGGCCGTTCCTTTCGGAGGACAGCTGGCTCTTTGGGAGGATTGAAAATAATGGCAGGCTTGCTGACATCGACAGTAGGCACCTCAGGGACCTGTGGCTTGACGACAGGGATGGATTCGGGGATAGGGGGACGGTCAACCAGTGATCGTCTTTCAACGTAACTTGGACCGCTGCCATCAATGATTACGTCGTCAGTATAGCCTGGGGCTTTGCGGAAGAGGTTAAAGATGGTGATGCGATGATCCTTATGGGTACGGGTGAAGGGATTGCCCTCGACCCAAATCTCGTGGATATCGGGGATACCTGTCAATCTCGCCAGTTCCATTGGGTCGACCAGACGGTTATCTCTCAGATCGAGTCTCTCAAGAGGAACCAACTTCTCAACGCCAGCAAGGCTCTGGAGCCTGTTTGCTCGAAGGTTGAGGGCTGTGATGGCAGGAAGAGGGTTGCGAGTCAAGGACTGGAGAGAATCGATCATACAGTGAGACAAGTTCAGAGCTCTGAGGGCGGTTAGGGTAGCCAGACTGTCTGGGACCTGGCTGAAGAGGTTGGAGGAAATATCCAGAGAGTAAAGCGTGTTGGATAGGGGTGCCAGACTGTTTTGCGGAATGGAGGTCATGGAATTGTCAGCCAGACTCAAGTGTCGCAAAAAGCGCCACTTTGAAGCGGGGAGGACGCCCATAGCAAGTAAGTTACCAGAGCTACCTCGAGACTGGTGATGACCAGTCCAAGAATCGGAAAGGCTGGAATGAGAACTACCAGATCCAGATCGCCTCATGCGGTGATGGTTACCTCGAACAGGATGTGATTGCGTTCGAGAGCTGGTAGGGCGTGGAGGTGAGTTGCTTCTGGGACGAGAAGACTTATGCACAGCTTGTGGGGTGTCATCTTGCTCGTCATCCTTGCTCAAAGACTGCCTACGGCTGCTCTCTTCGATAGCATGTTCACTTGGGGTCAACGAACCGACCCGCATGTCAACGTGTGCACCAGGGGAGCTTGGAGCAGACACGGCTCGGTGAAGCTCAGGGTGAGCAACATTTCGACGAGGACTCCCGCTACCCGTCCAAACTGAAGTGGGCGAGGACTGGGATTTGGAGACTCGTCGACGGCGTTTGTCCATATCATCCAAAACAATGTCAATCAAGATGTCCGCGGGGTCCTCAATACCAGCACGTTTCAGAGTAAGAGAACGCAGCTGATCAGCTAGGCGATCCCAGCCAAAGAATTGTCGGAAGTCGATGCTGCTAACTTCAAGAGCCTGCAGGTTCTTGAAAACGTATAGGGGTACAGCCGAATCAAATGGAAACTCTTCATAACCACGAATCAGGCGGGCACGCCAATCTGGGGCCAATCTCAAGCAAGGAATCTTGGTAAAAGCAGAATAGAGGTATTTCATGTCAGCTTCCAGGGCGGCTTTTTGGCGTTCGGTTCGGGCAGCGGATATGCTGGCTCCAATGCCGAAACTCGACCATAATGCAGACATGCCCGACATGACACTTCGTATACTCGAGACAGAATGTATTGAATCAATATCCGAGCCTTTGCTTCTCGATCGCTGGGTATTACTGAGAAAGGAAACATAGTTGGCAGAGGATGAACTATCGTGAAGGTTTTCAAGCCTGACCTTCATAGGACCGACATTAATGCCGAGTTCTTCGAAGCGGGAGAGTAGGTAAAATAGGTGATGGGGCGTAAGTGCCAATTTTACGGATTTGGCATTATGCGATGTGAAGTTGAGGGTTCCGAGCGACAAGGCAGCTGCGAGCGAACTCGATGTGGAAGCGGAGGTAGATGGTCGTTCGGGAAGCGAAGTGGAAGTTTGGGAGAGGAGGGTCGCTGAGCCTGTACTCTGAGATGGCTTATGACGGACTTGGCGGCGTAGTTGAAGAGCGTTGGCCAAAGCCTTCTCGTGCGTCCGAACATAGCCGGAAAGTTGCTATCATTACCTGTCAGTTAACGTGATCAACAAGAATGCCATGCTGAATGCACACCTTTATGAACAGTTCTCCGTCTTCTGAATCCATGATTATTGCCCACAACACATGAAAGGGGTTTCGACCCGAGAAAGTTAAGGATAAGTAGTTCGGAGGACGAAGGAGTGGAATCAGCGATGCCAAATGGGAAAGGCAACGCTTCTATTATATCGAGGGGCTGTAATGTCGACCTATTTCACGGACGAGTCAGTGGCTTGTCAGGCTTGAAAAGTTGGCCAAGTACAAAATGCAAAGCAGGTGCGAAGCGAATGGAACACAATGCCTGTCTTTCTCGAGCACTCTAAGTGAAATGTAAGCGAGCAGTAAGACAACTGCCAGTGGCGTAAAGGAGAAATGAGGTTTGTGTTTAGCATGAAGGCTAAATGATGATTGAGCACAGCCGCGTTCTTCACTCGTGGTAGATAGCAATGCCAGGCGTGATCACGATCGCAGTCTGGAAGGTCACACGCATTTGAGAACTCGCTGGTGGCAGTAATCACGCAATGAGGCGGGAGAAGACGGCCAAAGAGCGATATAGAATCGATTTGGCTGAAGACAAGACACAGAGTTTGTTGGCAAAATTGTAGCAAGGCAGTGGAAAGTGCGAATCGATGTAGATGCAAGCGTGCAGAAGGGGCCAAACAGGTGCAAGGTTCCATGCAAATATGGATGGAGTGGTATCTGTCTCAGGCAATTGCAGTCGTGGTGATGCAGAGGAAGATAGGCAGCCGCGACGCATTTTCATCACCGTCACGTTTTCCTCTCCATTCACTGTCGCAGAACAGCAGGAGAATTCAAACGCAAAACAACGCTGAGCGAAATCAAGATGCGAATATCGGCACAATGGGAATGTAATCAAAAATAATAATAAAAACGGCACAGGAGCATCACGCACTCACCTCGTTTGATGTAGGAGAACCGGCCGCAAGCACAGCAGCAGCAGCAACAGTTGAAATGGAATTCGGTGACCCAAAGACACAGGGTGATTATTACGGCTCGAGATATCCGAATGCGAGTCCGATAACCTTCGAGGATTCGAAGGACCGACGAAATGGTCGAGGTTGTAGAGGAAGGAAGTCGACGTGAACCCAAGAAAGTAAGAGGAGAAGCAGACGAAGGGGAGTCTAGGAACTAAGTACCTTGTAAGTCTGAAGTGTGGGTGCTGCGAAGAGACCCATAGAAACTAACGACAGGGGGTATCAGATGGGAATCTCGTCCTCACGACCTCGCCCGCCCACTGATTTTCGTTGCAAATTGAACGGGGCCGGGTTTTCAATTTCCATCACGACGGGAGGCCCACGCTCACGCTCACCTCACCTCACAGGCTCACTCTCCGTAGCGTTAATAGCGGAGGGGATGGACATACTACGTACAGCGGCAGCACAGCACACCCTTCCTCCACCCCAGGAGTCAGGACACCCTCTCGCAGGATGGGTTTGTCCTCTAACCACCCTGGTTGGTACCCTGGCTGGCTCGTTCGGCGGCTGACTGGTTCAAGGGGAGCAAGTATCCTGTACATTGCGACCTCTTTGGTTGATGTGGACCATTGAGGTGGACCCTTGAATGGATCTTCTGCAACTTATCCCAGCGAGGGTCCAGGCCAGCGACGAGGGATTCACATTCAGCAAAGAATCGCCCAGTAGCAGTTTCTAAAATCTTTCTAACATGCAGCGGACTGGCACCTCAATCTCTTGCAGATTCATAGAGGGAATGCATTCTTCACAGGCATAGTCGCAGCACGCGCTGGCTGGTGAGGTCATCAGCGATCGATTTTGTGCATTGAAGTCTACGGATACGGAAGCGGTTGAAATGGAGAGAATAATACCGGTTACAAGGACAACGACGATAACGACATCGACTAAAAAACGGCCATGGCTTTCCTCTGCAACACCCTGCTTAGCTTCACTCGCATCAATCTTCACTCACCGTCCGTGCCTTTAGAGCCTTTCGCCTGTCTATAATGGTCCTTTCAGCCAATCCGTTCCCTGTGCCACCACATATCAACTCAACTCCGCATATTCGCCTCTCTCATACTTGACAGGCTTCATCGCCAAAGTCGGTCAAGCTGAAAGACTCTTAGCTATATCATGTCCGACTTCACACGCATCAAATGACAGTGTTCAATCATCAACAATGCGAGACTGGCCTCAGGTCTGAACCCAACCCCGCCACCTTCGTATTTGGGGATTAATGTTTTAAGAAGAACTGAGCAGGACATGATTGAACCCTCCCCTCGATACAGCGGACCATCTGATACCTTACTCTAACTGAGGTTCAGGAGTGGCTGAAGACCATGGCTGGATAAGGACTGTCAGTTTGATGTTGTACCGGGCACGCCGCAAGCTCATGATATCTTGGGGTGAATGACAGAAGACAGCACGCATCACTGAGCCGCGCCGCCAAGTCTTCGGAGGTCTTAGTGGGGTTATCATTGGTGGGGGTGCTTGGCGTTTGACCAGGATAAGGGAGGTCATGGCTAGAGGCACAGGGACTCGGACGAGTCACAAGCGAGAATCCGAGTGCTGCGCTTGAGATTGGTGATAACCGTTCCGCTGAAATAACCATTTCAGCGATAGTCGCAAGCCGCTTATTTCCTTTACGGGAGGCTAGGGACGTTACAGTGTCGGGACTCCAGTCCCTGATGGGCCCTTAGTGCTGGACCTTCATTTCCAGCAGCCCGCCCGGACCAGTCCAGGCTCGAATCCCTTCAGCAGTAAATAAACCACCATGATAATATTACGACGATACAAGAGGGACACTGCAGTACGGTCAGGATAAAGATCGAGTACGTGCACGAGCATCAGCCACTGCCTGTGCCCAGCGTTCCATACCAGAGACCAATGTCTCACAGACCATGGTCATGAGCATTGACGACCAGGCTCATCAACACCATAATTTTGTGTTGTTTTCGTTGTTTGTTTACTTAGCGACGGGCACGCCGTCCTTCAGCACAGCTGGTGTGCATATCGGCGGTGCCCTCAAGTTGACATGCGTAATATTACTCAAAAAAAACCCACAAGATGAACAGAAAGTTCACAATACACTACTGACGTTGCTATAACGGGAAAATGGCACATTTCGTTTTCTCTTTGCAACATGGCAGTATGGTTACTTGACAACCGAAACTTTGGGATTCCCTGCTAGTGGAGCGCCGGCATTTGATAGAGATGATGCATCGAGCATCTGGAGAAGAATGACATGCAGCGCTTGATTACACTGATTCGCGTGTTTCTATCTTGTCTGGCCGATGACGGCCCCTGATGTGATACTGGACATCGCAAATCATGTTAAAATATCACCATGCCTGCGGGACTGCTTAGCGAAAGTCCCAATATATATGGGGCCGCTGTTGCAACAAGCAATATATTGCTGGCGGGTGTGACTTTTACATTACTGCTGTGAATACATACAAAGGAACAACATATCGTTCATAATAATGACAATGGATATCGCACTGACTGGCTAGCCAGCCGTTAAATGCTGTCAACTTCAAACACCGAAATACCACCATGATCAACCACCCACACCACCAAGCGACTCGGCCATTCCATGGCTTCATCATTTCTTGATTCAGTAGCTATCAGCAGCACCATCACACGCAACATCAAGACCGAACCCACCTGCAACCCAACGCGTCACGGTCAGATGGCTGTCACGACTATCGATGGCACATCTAAGACACGGCCGTCACGCAGCACAGGTATTCGCTACCACGAGACCTCCGACTGCTTTCTGGACAGTTCCCTCAATATCTTATGCTTCTACCACGCGCATCTCCGTCATGAGGTTTAGGCATGGGGAAACGGACGCTCTCCTTCTGTCAACACGGTTTCTCTTCCGCCAAAACACCCCTTGTTTCTCTTCATTTTTGCTTGATCTGTCGAGGTTATGGTCCATCATGACTAGGTATCCTCGCCTCTGCATCTCTGGCCATTTCATTTTCTCTTGGCATTTTTCACTGCGGTTATGTCATACCTCCACTAACGTTCATCAACATTTTTCTATGATTGGGGGAGTCGAATGTCATCTTGCTTGAAGGGCCTCGAGAGTACCTGGTCGAAGTTCCACTCCCGATGTTGGGTAGCGGATACTTGTGACCTGCGGGCTGGTTGAGCTAGCTCTCCTTTTATCCCTGCCCATTAGTGGATACTCATCCCGCTCCGCTGAACCATTTCAAAATGCTCAAACTCACGATGATCTTTAAACAATCTCATCACTTGCCAAGACAAATTCAAAGCTAACGAGCATCTCCGTAGCTACAATAAAAGAGGTGGCCAGTGTTGTATCATCACTACGTCGGCTTTATTCTTGTAGCATCAGTTTGCAAGAACCCTATTATACCCGCAACGACACAGGCCGGTCTCATTCATCTTCGGTGTATGGATTACTTTGTTCGACATACCCATTACAGTGGTAGATACCCTACGATGTCAAAGGCTGGAACAAATGTGGTGTTGCTACGCAAGAAACGCAAGCCAAGTCTCTGTGGAACTGCGGTGGCATGGCTGTGTTTGCTTAGGCGCCAGTAAACCCTGCGCCGCTTACAAGAGTCGCAACGCGGCCCGTAACAATAGGTACTGGTCGAATATTGAATACTAACAAGCAAAGTCGAAAGGGACTCTAACAAGACCACGAAACAGCTATACCCATCTCGAGGCTCAGATATCCCGACGATAGCTCTGATGAGTCTACGGCCACAGAAAAGGTCTAGACCATTGAATTCCAAGTCAACATCAATCTTCCTGTCCGATTCGGCAATGTGTCTTGGGTGGGCATATAACGTTCGACATATGAGCCGCTGCTGCAGGAGAATATCCTTCTGCGGTCATGGTCACAGACGGTGTTTGAGCAGGATGCAGCCGTCAAATGCAGCTCAGATGGCCATGCTTGGTCATGTTTTCGAGAAAAACCGTGAAGTATCCGTACCAAGCCCCAAACTCTATATGCCGAGATCTGAACGCTTTTCGGAGATGTTGCTCTCTTTCTGGCAGGAAGATCCAGCAACACAAACAAGGGTTCAGCGCCCAAGAGCCAGGATATCCTTATCGTGCACTGACCATGATCTTGGTGTAGCCCATCGGTATATGTACACTGGTAGTCCGAGTCATGTTGTCTCAAAATTGCTTTTTCCGATGATAGACATTCTTAAGAAGCCGTGTTCCATACAGCCTCAGTCTGGGGAAACAGTTTAAACCGTGAGTCAGATATAAATTCCTCATATCACATCTCATGCCACGTTCCATATTTAAGCTCTTGAACACGGCCCAATGGAGCTAGTGTCCTTGGAGGCAGACGAAAAGAAGCCATTCTCGAACTCACAATGCATGGCCTTGAATTGTCTCACTCATTCCTGGAACCCAGCAGTTCATATTGGTTTCAGATTGTGTACTCTGTCACGACTCGCTCACACGAGGGATCAACAGACGAAACAAATGCGCCATTATAGTATGAATATCGCATGTCTCGAACTTGTTTATGCTGAATACGCGCCACTACGGAGACTGGAGACGATCTACTCAGATGCCAACGGACAGGGGATCTCGAGTGTGTGTTAGAGATCCATCATTCTTCTGGCAAATAACAGAAGTTTCTGTCCCTCCAGTGTGCCTCATCGATTAGATGGTGCTCTTTGCCATGTAATTGGATCGGCGACTTTGCACCCTCATCTCGTCTGACTCTTTGCGCTACCGGCGGATATTCTAGAAATCAAGGGATGGCAGCCAACCAATGAAGGAAAACAGACCACAATGCCCAGATTGAAACAGAGAGCACATGATGCACAATCTCGCATTCCTCACTCTTGATTTGGGGTGGCAGAGTGGCAGCTCGGTCGATGACCGTGCTAAAATGATCGATATTTATTCCTTCGCTCATCATATTCTCTCACCGCTGCTCTACCCCCACGACTTCTAGGGTCAAACGTCCATCCCCTCCCCCCCCCAGAGTTCAAAGATGACATACATGACGCCAGAAGAACGACATTTCAAATATTGCTGGTTCGCCGAGTGTGTTCTGCAGAAACCTCACGTTGATCTGGCGGCAAAGATGAGATGCATCTTCTGTGTTCCTTTTCATATTCCATAAGCTGCATGGGGTTGCAATTCCAGTGAACAGATGAAGCCTCTGGCACATGTCATCACATCCAGCAACACACGGAGCCCCCTCTGTAAGAACGTCTGCAGTGTACCCCTCGATCTGGTGGGGAATTGCCCAATCTCATTTGACGACATGCCACCTTTGCATTTCAATGGAAGGGCCCCGGCTTCAATGACGAAAGGGCCGCCGTCCACCGAATGATAGAACATTTATTGTTAGAGATCTAGCATCTACAGAAGCAAGTAGTGGGTAAGTTAGTGATTATACATACAACTATCCCAGGTTCTATCTACCTTCTTATTAGACTACTTATCTTTTGCTCTGAGCCGCCCCGTCGGCGTGGTAGCCTGTACACACATCATGACTTTGGTCCATCTTTTTTCGGTCCCGCCAGAGGTTCAGTAGGGAGGATGATTGCGTGTGACCATGTTTCACCAGCGCCTGGAACAATCACCTAAATGGATAGTATAACGACCTACGCGTAACTGAACGACAAAGAAGATGGGCGGCCAGCATGTTACATTTAGTGCGGGTCACCGTCGTCGAAGACTATGTACAGCTGCTTCGAGGCATGCCTATACATAGTTTGTGCAATGACAGGTAACCATCAACTTTTATCAAGGTTAGTTAATTCAAGTCGGCTGTCCACAATTTATCCCGAGTTACAAAACCGAGCATCGGATATGGAGTTGCGGCATCGAGATGCTCAGAGCACCGCTTACACCAAGCTTTTGACTCGAGAAGATGGATGGCACGGCCCTTCTGTGGCACCTTTAGTTCACGGAATCTCATCTTAGTCAAAACTGTCAGACGTTTGGTGGCGGGCACCAATGGACCCCTTCATGATTGAGGAGGACAAAGCCTCCCAAGTTGGAGTCCAGATTTGGGGTTGATTTTCATCTCGACCAAAAAAAAGAGTTTCCAAGATTATCGCCCGCATCATTTATCACGCTAATAAAGAACAAGGGTCCCCTCGTCTCATTCTGCCTCTGGTGACAGTAGTGGGACGCTTCGACCTCACCGTAACCCACATCCCATCCAAGCTGAGCCAACCAGAGAGTCCTTTGGCTTTATGACGTCAAGCAGATAGATACATATTGTTGACAAGCATGGATGCTGATATTGGGCTGATGCATCGGCAGTTAGACGTCGGCTTTATTCTTCAGGGTCCAAAGCGAGGTTCAAGAGCGTCAGTGCAACTCGAACTCTAACTCGCACTTCCTGATAGATCGGGCCCTGATATACAGGGGATCGACTACTGATCTCACGGTCTGGCAGTGTCATGAAACATCGTCCTATCCAAATATCCAAAGAAAAGATGCGCGACGAACACTGCTGTGGCATGATCTGCAGTCAAAATCGAGTGACATTCATCGATGGCCTGTTGATCTTTGAAAATACTCTAGACAAAGCAAGTAAATACCTTATTCTAAAGGAACGACCCCGCCAGGCCCGCCTGCGCACGTCGGTGGATCTCGAATATGGTGCATCTGGCGCTTGTGGCTTTGTCAAGGATAGCCTCGTTTCTATCAAAGCTGAGGCTGGTTGACCGCTAACCATGAGATTGGACGACATTGATTTGGAGGGGTAGGCTTCTCGTCTTGTTCCAGGTTTTCAGAGACCCATGGGCAATGCTCCAACTCCACGATGTCCTCGAAACTGGGTTGTATTCGATCCGCTGAGACCCAGAGTCCCTCTTCCAAGTCGCTTGTCCATGCTATGCATACGCGCCTAGCTCTAGCTTACGTGCAGAGTCAAATTTGAATGCAATTTCCATCTAGAAACACACTCCGAAGATTGCGAATGGTCCCTGGGTTATGTGCTGGCTATCTTCTTGTGGGGGAGTTTGACAGGCAGACGTCAGTGCCGGCGTCAAGTTTGAGGTGATCTCTGATAATGTCGAGTTCCTTGCATTCAAAAGTATCTGCATGTCGACCTCAACTGGCACACCCCCTCTGGCGGTGTCTGACCGAGATTCATTACAGGTTGATTCACAAGCCTTGGATATCACGAGGGAAGACGGATATTAGAATGTCAATCGCTTACGAGGAGTCTTCCATGGACCTCCAACAACAGCATGTGGATATCTTCAAATCTCAAGTTCTGCACGTCGTCCTGCAGGACAGTGTCTTGTATTGTCTACTTGATTTCCTACACTTGTAACTGTGGATATGTGATAATGCAATCAGCCTCGAATATACGACTTGTGTTCTTGTCCGCCTCTGTCTCAGCCGGAGTAGTGTCAAATTGAGCGATTTGTATATGGCAACACCTTGTAGCGACTAGGAACGTTGCTTTATTGCAACAGTCCCGCTTGGTTGAGCAGCTTTGGAGTTTGTGTGCCTGACAGATCGGTCGATTTTATCACGAGGTGCGAATATTTCTCTCATGAGTGCTCGAGTTGTAAAAACTGACTAGCTTCCATCGTGATACGTTATTTGACCCAATGATTTCCCAAGTTGCGAAGCTGAACTATCATACAGTACTACAGTCTTCTCGATCCACACATCGGATGTTCTTCATGAACATTGTATACAAATAAAAATACAGGCTAATGAGACACCCCAACTCTTGAGTAAGGCTCGATGCATTTTGGTTGAGGTCTTCGCGATGATTCTCTAGGGTAGGCGGCTCATGACTTGATATCCACAAGTTTCTCCAATGTCCTGAAGCCGTCATGAGCAAAGCCCTTGGTCACGTCCACCTTGTAGTTCTTGCCGTCAACGATGATGAAACCAAAGCCCATATCAGTCCACGCAGATTTGACACCGTTAAACATGGCTGCCATTGCTCGACCCATCCTTCGGAAAGGCATTGTGAAGATGTGCTGCATGTCGAACTCATGTAAAGCCTTTTGCTGCTCCTTCGCCTTCGCCTCCAACTCTATGCGCCTCAGTTGAGGCACATACTCTTCTGGCAGCGAGAGGCGCGTCTTGAGAGCAATATCGCCAACCGGAGCGACAATGACCTTGGGCTTGAGAAATGGGACCATTCTCTTAACAGTGACTTCCAACTGCAGTGGTGTTGTGGGAGCGATCTTGGATGCCTGGTAAGGAAGAACGCGGATCTGTCCAACAATGTTTGGAGTCTTTGCGATCATGAATGTTCCCATGGAAGCGAGCAGGAGATATGCTGTTCCGAACACAATTCCAATCCATTGCGGTACACCTTCAGGCTGCTGTACTACCAAATGCGTGGTAGACCCTGTCCAAGCAAGTAAAAATAGCCCACTCGACCAGCAGCCAAAGTAAAACCAAAAATGTGAGGGACCTTCGTAGAGGACGGTTGGGGTTGGTTTTGAAGCGAGACTCTTGATGAAGGCGTATCGACTAGGTGCCATTTGGGCAGCGGAGGCAGCAGCAGCGGCCCTTGAGGCCGTAGGAGATCGAGCTGCTTTCACAGCAGGTCCGGAGGATCGGAGGACGGAGGTACTGAAGAAACGGGATCGGAGGAGGACGGCCTCGGCATGAGGTGCGAGGAGGGGCCGAAGGCCAGGGAGGCAGAAGCCCCTTGCGAGGCCAGCCATTGCGGGAATTGAGCTCCTCGGAAGCGAATGTGATAGAAGTGACACCAAGCAGTCTCACGGATGGTAGGAATACTTCGGGTTGCTCGGTGATGCCATCCAGTTGGTATTGCTAAATGATAGTGGGCTGAACTTTCGAAAATGAAGCTATTTGGAAATTCCCATCGGTAATAAACCGGCAATAGTGAGTTCCTGATCGGACAACTTTTCGCCGCAACCCGAGGAGATGGCCAAATTCAACGGTTGAGTTGGGCTTGACTATGGCACGAGCTTTGGGAAGAACCAAGTATGAAGGAAACATTTACTCGAAGGAATTAATGAGCTTCTTGATCTTGAACAAATATTATCACAGCCTTTATTGATCTTCTGCGATCGTAGTAAAGAATAAACGTTAAAGTTTATGTATAAGTCGCGCCAAAAATTTCCAAACTGTCGGACCCACTAATAAGGATATCTCAACAGCTCAATCCCTCAACACACCCCGAGGCCGCTCTTACGTGCACCGAAAATCTCCCTCAACCGCCTCATCTCGACTTCTTCACCCTCAATTGAGCTGTGCAATGGCCTCTCTCACAGCAGCATGCAGGGCATCTGTCCGAGCTGTTACTGCTCGGTCCGCTATTGCTCGTGGTACGTTCTGTCCATTTCCTGATGTTGAAAAAGCCCCTCGGACCCTTTTGTCGCGCACCGACTAACACACCATCTTCTGCTGTAGGCTTCACCACCTCGACGCGATGCCTCGCCGCTCAGAACTTCACCATGCCCGCCCTGTCGCCCACTATGACCGAGGGTAACATTGCTACATGGAAGGTCAAGGAAGGAGAGACTTTCAGTGCCGGTGATGTGCTGCTCGAGATCGAGACCGACAAGGCCAGCATGGATGTTGAGGCCCAGGACGATGGTATCATGGTCAAGATCATGGCTGGCGATGGAAGTAAGGCTGTTCAGGTTGGATCACGCATTGGTGTCATTGCTGAGGCTGGCGATGATATCAACTCCCTCGAGATCCCCGCCGACGAGCAGACCAAGGAGCAACCAAAGGAACAGTCCAGTGCCCAGGTCCCCAAGGAGAGCACCGCACCCTCCGAGTCGAACCCCGTGGAGAAGAAGAGCGCAAAGCCTACTGGCAGCGATAACTACGAACACAAGTACCCTCTGCTACCCTCAGTTGGACACCTGATCAAGGAGAAGGGCATCAGCGAGGCTGACGTCAAGAAGATCAAGGGCACTGGTCCTCACGGTCGATTGCTCAAGGGCGATATCCTTGCCTACCTTGGAAGCATCAACCCTGAGACTCCCGCTGCCAACGAGGTCAACTTCAACAACCTGTTCCACCTCGACCTCAGCAACATCAAGGTCGCTACCAAGCCTGCCCCCCCTTCCAAGCCTGTTGAGGAGGCTAAGGCTGAGGCGCCCAAGGCCCCCGTGGTCGAGAACCTTGAGGTTTCCATTCCCATTACTTTGTCAAAGGTCGTTGAGGTCCAGAACCGGATTCACGAGACCCTCGGTGTCTTCCTGCCCATCTCGACATTTGTCGGCCGCGCTGCTGAGGTTGCCAACGATGACCTCCCTCCTACCAAGCGTGCCCCTACCGCCGACGAGCTTTTCGACCAGGTTCTCGGCCTCGATAAGATCAAGGCCGCTAAGGGTTCTCGTGGTGTCTACCTACCCCAGATCTCTGCCGTCCCTCCCACCTCTCTACTCACTCCTCTCTCCCCCTCCCGAAAGCAGACTGACATTATTGACATCCTCGCCGCGCCGAAGAAGTCTGCTCCCAAGCCCGCCACCATCCAGACCGTCCCTGGTCTCTCCAGCGGCCCCAATGTGTTTACTCTTGTGGTCCCCAAGGCAGAAGAGGAGAGAGCACAAATCTTCCTTGAGCGTTGCAAGGTGATTCTGGAGGAGGAGCCAGGACGACTGGTATTGTGAACTTACGAAGATTCCCTGTAATATATCGGTATTTTTTGCTGTAGACAATGGCTAGTAATTGCGCTTGGAACGTATCATGTCTACACCTTTTTAGTGGTGGTTTGCCAGATAGCTAGAACTACAAATCCAATGATGAAACATGTTTAATGCCAGAACACATCTCTAATAAACTCCCAATTGGGTTTGGTATATCATGTTTTTCATGCTGTGTTGAAGTCCCTAAATTAGAACATTACCAGCCTTTGCAGAAGCCAAGTCCTCTGCTTAGAATGATACTTGGGTAAGCCGGCTTCCCAAGATGAAAAGCTCCATTGATAAAGAGAGGCTTCGAGATACGCGTCTCAGAGACACGAACTGTTGTACAGTCATATCCAAAATTTCTGTTCATCTTGAGCTCCTTTGCAGTGAACGTATTCAACAAACATCCCTTCGATCTGGTCCACACCATCGGAGCATTGGATCGAACGGATAAGTAGTTCCCGTCTGCTGCAAGGTCAAGCAAACCCACATAAGAGTTCCTAGACATTCTCAAAGCTTTAGTAATTGATCGGCATTCAGCTGAAGGCGAGACCGTGAAATTAATTCAACTTTATTGCGGAGTTAAACGGGAAATGCCGAGATGCCAAGGCCCAACTTGGGTTGTCTAGATTGTGAACGCATCTCCTTATGCCTGCATGTATTGGATGTATCAGTCATGTACCAACGTTAGCTGGAAACTATTGTTGTTGTGAGATGTGTCATATCCCATAGTAGTGTCTTTAATGTAAGAGATCGTGAGGAATTGTGATCACCAATTCATGCAGGAGGATGAAACAGTCGAAAGCCTCTCTGAGAGGGCTGACCTTGATTGTCGACTTGCATTAGTGATGTTTCAACTGAAGGAAGCGGGCAAAACTAGGACAGCAAGCTATGAGTTGGTTGGCTAAAGTGGCTGTAGGTGTGTCTCGGGGAATATGACAGAATCCGCGAACCCGGTCGGCGGACAAGGTTATGATACATGGAAAACAGCTGAAGAGTGCCGTGGCTCCAGACGTACCACTGTAAAAGTTACCAGTGAAGGTCTCGATTGGTGAGGAAAAACAAGCAGGCGGCTATCTGCAGAAGCGTGTTAATACTGACTGGCTGGAGTTGCCCATTCGACCGATGCCAGTGGCGATGAATCATCCGTGTTTGTTTGAAACGCTTAAGCTAAGACACGGTGAGGTAAAAGAAGGCGGGATCGGAATGCTCATAGATGAAGATGATATTGAGATCCTTGCCAGGCTGAGCTTTGAGTTTCAATAGGTAGGCAAGCAAGTGGATGGATGACTAAGGCGTCCCGGGCCGCATGTAAGTGAACGAAGGTCGGTTACACAAATCGACTTCCCAGCAGCTGCTGGTCGTCACGTGGAAGAAGCAAAGTGAATATAGACTTCTCTCTTTCCTCTGACCGGGCCAGCAAGTTGAACTTCTTCACGATGAACAACCTGGCCAGAGAGAGAAAAGACCACTAGTCCTGAACTTGGCATAATACGAGAAACAACCAACCAACAGAAGGACCAAGACTTCTGAGTTCCGATTGAGAAATTCACACCCCCCAGGATCGATCCATCATCTAGAGCGACATGTCCCCCACTCAGGACTTCAAACTACTTCGCGTCGCGAGCTCAGAGGAGCCATTGTGTTGGGTTTTTGCACTAGGATCACAGAGACAGGGTTCATTTCATTCCAGGAGGCCCTTCCAATAGCATATACTTGCTTCTTTGGTCTCAGATCTGCCCCTCCCCTTTGCTGCAGGACCTCACGACCCCGGCCTGAAGCCAATGATATGACTTCGCAGCCAGAAATGTCAGAATTATCACCAAGACAAGGAGTGCCTTTCAGTCACTCCATGTCTACTATGTCCGTCTCAGGACCCCTCTCAGCTCCTTCGGCCATGCGCCATGGAACGCCCGTGGGACGCCACAATTGTCTGCTCTGCCTCTCCCATCAGCGTCGCTGCTTTCATCTGGTCGCATAACATCACACAGCCTGGTTCCGAGCTGTTGGTACGGCTTCTCGTTGGATGCCTTGAGTCCCCGCTGTTGGCAAGATGGGTAGAAAGCGTCTGTCGTCCCGCTGTGCCGTCTCGTTAATGCTAAGTGTCATTGCTCTACTGTATTGGCATTGCATCTCATTTGTAAAATCCAACGCTGTTTCTTTAGAAGCCTCCTGCCAAGGCAGAGTCCTATATATGAAGCCCTGTCCTCCACCGTCTTCGGATCCAATATTGACCAAGACAACCAACAACCGAGCAAGACTTCCCCGGAGTGAACTTGCAGTTACGGGAGTCCTCTTTGTCTTCCAGTTTCGTATATCTTGAACAGTCTTGGTAGGGCCTGCCGCGGATCTTTCTGGCTGACTTTCAAAGTTCAGCTACAAGGTAACAAGAAATATTGTTCCTTGATCCTGCAAGATCCTCACACTTGATATTATTGAGTGGCCAGCTATCCAGTTGCTTCTTCAACACGCATCATCTTACCTCAACACTACGGGGCTGTTTTGCGAAACAATCTTCTCAACATATATCGACACCAAGACTATCTTCGAAGCGATCCGCCTTGATAGTTGTATCTGGCATGACGCGACTGAGGGTCCCAGCAGATAAGCGCAGACGAGTTGCGCAGGCCTGCAACGCATGCAGGCAGCGCAAGCAACGAGTAAGAACCAGAGTCTAACCCTCCCCAATCAATTCTGAATCAAATGTCCTTACCAATGTACTTTCTTTTCATTTTATCAGCGCACCTCATGGTTAATTCTATTGCTTGCCACAAGCGACTCCTATATTCTAGTCATAGGAAGTATGGTCTCGCTAATGGAGCAGCTACTCCTGGATGGTCTCCGCTGTAGAATCTTACCCCGAAGCGTCAAGTCTGTTAGATAGGCAACCTGGTCCGCAAACAACTGGATGGAAGAGAATTTACTAACACCGACTCTATCATACAGTGTGACGGCCTTCGTCCTTGTAAGTATTGTCGAAAGCGAAGAGTGGACTGCGAATACAGGAGTCGTACAGACTCAGTATCATCGAGCGAATCTCCTCGCTCGTCATCGAGGCAAAGCCCTTATAGAGAGCGTTCTAACCCCCCTGAACTTTCTTGTATGCCGGATACGATCTATGATGCACCTATCCAAGAAAATCCCGCAAGATCAGTCACCCCAGACTTTGATTTCAGGTTTCGACTTGTTTCAGTTTCCGGATCTGAAGAAATCCAGATACCTGTACACACTTGCATGCTGCTAGATTGTCAAAACCGTCTCTGTGAGTCCGCTGCTATTCTGGAGTGATTTGATAATTGTTACTAACAGTCCTAGCATTTGTTGGGCGCTCTACTGCTCACTCTTTCATGCACCATGTCAGGAACACTATCGAGAAGCGTGACGGCCCCTCAGAATTCACAGCAGATAGCAATTGGAGTGGTCTACCAGAAAGACTCCCTGTGACCCCTAGGATGCAGTCCTTTCTGTCCCCAAGTACAACTACGAGTTTGATCGAGTTCTATTTCAACCATGTAAGCCGTTGGTTTACTCAAGAGAGAAGAAAGAAACTCATTTTGCATTAGGTACGAAGCTTCATTGACATAGTCAACCCAGAAGCGGTGAGCTTGACTTTGTATCGATTCCAGAACAACCCGAATGAGGTTCAGGGCCCCGATCGGTGCATTTTCTATTTGGTTCTAGCAGTTGCGCTCGCCTTGGATCCTGGTGATTCAGCACACTCACCGAACCCAGAATTTAAACACCAGCTGTTTGACATAGCTGAAGGGATTGCCCACCCAACCCGTACATTCGAAAAGTCCCAGTACCATGACGACGTGCTCTGGCCCCTCCAAGCTGTCGCTCTGATGTCTTTTTTTATGCTGTCTGTTTCCATGAGGAATACTGCGTACGAATATTGCGGTAAGTCTCACCAAATCTTTATGCAAACCAACGAGGCTAACAAAGGTTCAGGTCGAGCCGTTCGAGTTGCCTACGCCCTTGGGATTCATCGAGGCCATGAGTCTGAGATCGACCAATTCCCTGCCAACGAGGAACTCAGAGTTCTACGAAGGAACGTTTGGAGAAGCTTGTTTGTCCTAGACAGATTTCTGGCTGCATCGTTAGGGAGACCGTTCGCCATCTCTGATAACGAATACTCCGAATCCTCCCTTAGACCACCCAACCGACCAAGCAATCCCAACAAAGCTCCGAAAAGGGACATGCTCGATCCCCCTATTGATGCATGCAGAATGATTGGTCATATCGTGAACAACATTTATTCATGTGACAAAGTCGGGATCGAGGTTCCGAATCAGATGCTGGGGTACCTAGAAGCTCACCCAAGTTTCCAAAACGATGAATTCCTTACGACAAGCAACTCAATGCCTACGGTATCTCAAATTCATATGCATTTACTTGGATTCTACGCCAACATTCTCCTGTGCCGCCCCTTTTTTCTTTTATCCTTTACGGGGACAACCGCCTCAGATGGTATCGAGACACAAATTAATAGACTGTCTGAAAGATGCGTATCTCAATCGCTTCTGGCGGTTGAAATGGTGAAAAGGGGGTTCCATACGAACATCTTGTGCCATTCTGACCCCCTTGCTCTGTAAGTCTGCTGCATATTGTCGGTCTGAAGTATTCGCTCACAAAAGCGCAGCTATGTACTATTCGAAGGGGCACTTGTCTTGCTTAGCAGTACTTATGCAGATATCTACGCTCGAGAGGAACACTTGTCGTTGGTAGAAGACGCAATGTTCATCTTGAAGACATGGTACGCCTCGAGCCCTTATGCAGGGCAGTTCGCTTCCAAGTTGGACTTGTTTCGGCATGACGTCGAACGCCAAGAACAAATGAAAGCTATAAGGCAGGCTTCAAGGAGACAGGCTCACAGAGTTAAAAGCGAGCCGATGATAACTTGCGAGCCTAGTCAGTATCGCTCTCCATTCCATTCAATGCCTCGTGGTAGTTTGGTATCCCCGTGCGATAGCCGTCGCGGATCGGGGACCGCAAACCACACCATGGTCAAACAAGAAGCCGGCGGGTACTCGGACTCCTTGACATCAAGGCCCCTATTCTCGCCTGCCGACTTCAGTTTGGCCCAATCTCAGTCTTTTGTTGAGCATTCGCAGAGTTCACAGTTCAGTGATCATAGCATCGACATGGATTAGTCTACCTTGTCAGGCCGTCCTCGGTGACCTGGTAGCCGGGGTATATGACGGGCCATTCCAAACGGTTCAATTGCAGGATGGAACAATAGTTTTGCGCAGCCAAGTAAGTGAGAGAAGAGGAGAACCTGATAGTAAGAGACTCGGCAGGTCAAGAAAAATAGTTTGGTAAAAGCAGATGAGCCTAACACTTGGCATAGGGGGAAGGATTGTTAGTGTGCTGGTGGGAGGCAGATGCCAAATACGGTATGTTAGTTTAGTACTAAATTGAGATGCATTTCAGAAACATCTGCCATGGGCATCAATTGCAAGCATGTCTGGGTCGTTGATATGTCACTCAACACCACAGAATATCTACGTTCAGCAGCGACTGCTGGGCCTGCATTAACTGAATTCCGCTCTTGGCCCATACAGTGGCGACATGTGGGTTAGAAGTGATCTGCTCCTAGTTTGAGTATTCTGTTACTGTGATTCTGGTATTAGCAGATACCATTTTTGCTTCTTTATGGCACTGTAGTACCATTAACTGCTTCGTACTAGGTATATGATGATGTTGGAAGCCAGTTCACTGCATAATCAACTTCAAATCAGACATATACCTGAGAAGAGATCAATAAGAGCATATGATCTTCAGCCCCGGCCACCAATGCCGGCCGTGAAGGTGAAACCCGGTGAGTTGAAAAATGACTGGTCGCTGTTCAGCTCTAAATGCATGTACCTAGTATGCAATGCAGCTAATACAGTACCAAGACGCTATTTCAGCTAATACTCTGCATCGCATGGTGCATGAATACACCTTTTTGCATGGTGTTTGCTTGATACATCATATTCCTTCAACGATTCTAGACTGCATTTTGACGCCGGCCTCGGGCTAAAACGACATGCTTGCACGGTATTGCATGCAGGTTTGCTCGCTAGTAATCGCAATGAATCATGCGATGTAACAAAAGAGGAAATGTTTGGATTGGTTTCAGTTCCCGGTACATGGATATGTCCCTTCTTCAAGCCACATAACGCGCGCACGAAATGCAACGCTGCGGCAATTTTTCTCCGGCAGGCAATAATGCATGTGTATGTCTCAGTTTCTCGACTTTGCGGGCGGCGGGATTATTGTCCATCTGCGTGACACGCGCCATGTTGAGTCTGACTGGTTGTTGGGTGAATACTTTGAGATAACTCTAAAAATCAAGAGTCAATATGTATGTCTCTGACTGATAAGTTGCATCAGAATGGCTCTGCAGATACATCAGCCACCAAGAAATTTGCCAAGATATGCACTTCTAGATACAATAGCTCCTCTCATATGCACCTCTTACATCACCAGTTCTCGGGCCCGAATCGCCCTCCCTTCGGTACATGAGCTTGTATCGCGGTCCCCTGGACATCCATCGTCGAAGTGACAATATTGTTTCCCCACCAGCTTGGCGGATCTACACCATGCAGTGTAAAGGCGAAGAAGATGAACAACGTCGCTAGGGCAAGACCTAGATCGAGAGCTGACGACGTCAGAAAGTTGAGTCTGGTCCACCACCTGAAGTGGCGCTTCTTGATCCAGAACTGAAAGACGAAGCCAACGATGCCCCACGAGAGATAGTTCAGCGGCGTTGCAGGTGGGATCGCCCCTGCACCTCCGAATATGAGGGGTGCCATGAGGTATCGCACCGGAGACCTCGGCCATCGTTTGGCTGAGACATAGATAACTATTGGTGTAATGGCACCCAATATGAAGAAGACGAAGAGGCCAGAGTATACCTGACCAGGGGAGAACATGCGTGCAGGTCCGAGCAGCCCCCAGATGATTGAGGCTAAAAATCTCATGTGTCAGATAACAAAAATGCCCAGTCTTGACATGACTTACCAGCAAAGAAGACACGACCACCAGGACACGTGAAATGGTCGACTTGATGGTGTTCGCATACATTTGGGATGCTTTTCAGGGACAGGTTTAGAACGACGATCTGTATGAAGCACGAGAATGTAGTGGCAACGACTTGAGACAGGAACATGGTTCGAGGGGGTATTTTCATGTAATGTCCGAACTTCAAGTCCGAGACAAAACGAAGGGATTGCGCCCTGGGGTGAGTGTTAGCTAGTCTCGCTCTTTCGGCATTTGAGGGGCGTGTATACGTGGATATATAACCATAAGTTTTGAACATCATGAGGGCTAGAGGTCGACCTGGCTGAAGATATCCATAGATGAACTCTGTCAAGACATTCAAGCCAATTTGAGTGTTCGTAACAGCTTGGATAATGCCTATAGGCAGAGCAAACCCAAAAGAGATGGCTATAGCCAGTAAGAAAGCCCACCAGGAGAGATTAGTCGGGTAGACCAGTACTGTATAGAACCCAATCAGGAGCATCTACCTCATTGTCAGTGAACTACACAAGAAAAGGCGCCCAGCCTCATGACTTACAACAGCAAATAGGGACATGTACCACCACGTAGGAGCCTCTTTATACTTTCTCATGAGTTTCATATGGATATCAGGCTTCTCGTTTGTGCTGTTTCTCCATTGCTGCCAAATCTGCTTTCCATTGTGGAGATAGGTGTAGACAACGAGTGACGATATAGCAGCGAACGACAAGCCGTAAGAGATGGCGAAAGTGGTGCTCCCCACGTTAGTCTTGGCCATTATTACCTGGAAAACTTATCATACCTAATAAAAAGGGGTGAGTAGTTCTGGTACTCTTCTTCATCCAATGTGAAGTCCTTTGTGAGAATTCGAGTGGTGTTGTAGCGAGCCCCCGTATTATCGTAAGTACCGGAGTCGCTGATGGGCAAATACTCAGCATACCACGCCCCGCCATAGTGAAGAAAGGATGATCCTATGACGAAGAAGAGAACAACTCCAATGACGGTATTGGCAATAGCGTGCCTTTTCCATGGTTAGCTACACTTATCAAGAGTTTCCGTCAGACATACCACGGCGGAATGAGCGGCGAGCCAACGTATCCTGCTATTTGAGTCCAGTCAAAGGTGATGGGAAGAAGCGAAACACCTGTCTGCCCTCCGAATAGCTGATTCACAATAGGATTCTGAGGTGCCATCCAGGTGGCCACAGCAAAGATACTCAGAAATTGCGCCAGGAAGCCTGGAATGAAGTAGTATACGAAGGAACATGCAGTTACAATGGCAAACCACTTGTATCTGTGCATTCTACCCCCCAGAATGGTAGGATCAGGTGTATCGTTTGTCTCGTACATGGCATTCATGAGAGTTACGCCAACAAGATTCTCTGGCCATATCATGGATGCAGGATATACTTCTATGGTTAGTTGAAGGACGATCGTGACATGGCGAGAACCAACCTAAGAACTTGCGCAGCATTCCTGCAATGCCATACCCCACAGACTGTGTTGATATAGTCAAGAGAAGTTGGAACACAAGACCAAAGTCCTGCTTGTAGAAGATGACCTGTGCGAGGATGATATCTGTAGCATAGGCAACAGAGAATGACACGCTAGCCATAACAACGATAATTGCGTGTTCCTTAACATTGAAGGGGCCGGGGTTCAGGGTCCACGTTATACCAAAAGTGGTGAACTCCCTCTCAGGCACGAACTTCGCCCAGCCATGACCCATAGGCCACGCAACGATTTGAGCGATGAGAGGCCCAATACTGATGGATGGTTGGCGGAGAGAGAAAAGGGTATTCATTGAAGCCCCTATAATGACAAGAAGCATCCCTATAGTCCAAGCTCTCACTGTGTTGCATGGAAGATCTTCGTCGAAGTTTCTTACCGCAGCTCGAACTTCAGGATAAGGAGAGTTTTCTTCCTCTTCATCGTCTGTATCATCGCTGAGCAGCGCTTCTCCATCACCAGACTCTCCTGAACCCTTTCGACGCGTCTCATACTCCTGAGGTAGATTCGGGTCCATAAGCATCTCATATTCCGAACCTGCCTCATCGTCGTTGCGTGCTCCAGAGGTTTCCCACTCATGGAGGCGATGCTTGAGGTTCTCATTTGATGAGTCCTCAATCTCAAGAGACGTGGATAAGCGTCCACTAGGACCTCCTATGCTTTGGCCAACGACGTCGGCTGGCAATATCGAGCCTAGCTTGTTGCTTTTTGACATTTTGAGATTTGGCCGTTCTCACCTAGGGTTATCGGAAAGTGGGCTATAGTGGTTCCCTGAATAACACATTAGAATATCAAAGGAATTGCCCTTCTTGGTATGAACTCACTTTATTGAGTGAAATCAATTTGCATCTCATCCGGTATAGGACACGCAGTCTGAGGTGAGGGTGGCCTCAAGCACTAAACAGAGAACGGACGTGTTTGGGATCGAGCTGGGGCATGTATTCTTTCTTAACTTTACAGAAGAAGGACGCCTCTGAGCTGAATATCGGAGTTTATTTTTATTTTTGAATGCTTGAGACTCGAGGTGTCGTTGAAGTCGTGTCGTTATATGAGGGAACTGTCCTTTTGTACTACTTTGTGGCGTCTATTGAGGCTCGGGTATTGACATAAGCCTGTTAGTAAACAATAATTGAAAATAATGTAAGTTGTTGGTTCAGCATCAAGCAACCAAAGGAACAGATCCTCCAAATAAACCGAAACGGGTAGAGAATTACTCAGGAGGACGTTGTTCAAGATAAGGTTCGGGAGTTGAACTTGAGAGAGGTACCTCAGACACGCCCCCTGTATCAAGACAGCACACTAAGCCTGACACGGAAATTCCACTCTGAATAATCCATCGATTTTATACACTTCCAGCTCCACTGTAAGTGATCACTTGGACCTGTATAAATTCACTTGATTTGTATCAAGTTTTCTATCCGATTCAACTGTTACCCTGTGACGCTCATTCTAGACCTGCTGCTCGGAATGGGTTTGTGATGCGTCGCGTCGTAGTGACAGGCCTTGGAGCCATCACGCCCTTGGGAGTTGGCGTAAAGCGAACCTGGGCTCGTCTTATTAACAACGAATGCGGAATCGTCAGCGTCGCAGATCTCGAGCCTCAGGCACGATGGAGAGAGTTGACGAGCACAGTTTCTGGGTTAGTGCCCAGTGGTGATGGAGAAGGACAGTGGAGGGCATCAGACTGGGTCAATGCAAATGAGCAAAGGCGAATGTCAAAGTTCACACAATATGCCATAGCTGCGAGCGACATGGCTCTCAAGGACTCGGAATGGGACCCGAAGAGCGCAGAGCAGCAGGAGGCAACAGGTGTATGCCTTGGAAGCGGTATTGGAAATCTAGACGAGATTTACGAGACCAGTTTAGTGCACCATCAAGGCGTGAGAAAACCATTCAGTCCATTATAGAATATATGCTAAATATGTGACAGGGCTACAAGAAGGTGTCTCCGTTATTTGTCCCCAAGATTCTCATCAACATGGCCGCCGGTCATGTAGCCATGAAATACGGCTTCCAGGGCCCCAACCACACGGCTACCACGGCCTGCACGACCGGTGCACACTCAATCGGAGATGCGGCACGGTTTATCGCTATGAGAGACGCCGATGTGATGGTCGCCGGAGGTTCGGAATCATGCATCCACCCTTTGACTTTTGCTGGCTTCGGCAGAGCACGATCTCTGTCCACGGCATACAACGACAATCCCACAGAGAGTTGTCGTCCGTTTGATGCTGACCGCAATGGCTTCGTTGTTGCTGAAGGTGCTGCAGTGGTGGTTCTCGAAGAATTAGAACACGCCAAAGCAAGGGGAGCCCGCATATATGCTGAGATCAAGGGCTACGGGTGCAGCGGTGATGCTCACCACATGACAGCACCACGGGAAGATGGCAATGGCGCATACCTTGCCATGAAGAAAGCACTCAGGAGTGCAGGCATCAAGCCTTCACAGGTCGACTACATCAACGCACACGCAACATCAACTCATGTTGGCGATGCAGCAGAAACATTGGCCATCAAACGAATCATGCTGGGTGAAGAGGGACATCAGAAAGAGTCGGATGTCACCGTCAGCAGCACCAAAGGTGCACTCGGACATCTGCTAGGTGCTGCCGGAGCTATTGAGGCTTTGTTTTGCATCCTAGCCATTAATGAGGTATGTGACCTCCGCAGCAGCGCAGACATATCAACTGACTGTTTCCAGGGAGTTGTGCCAGCAACATTAAACCTACAGAAGCCAGATGTGGGAGCTGCCTTTAATTTTGTGCCAAATGAAGCACAGGAGACGACAGTTGGTGTCGCTGTATCCAATAGCTTTGGCTTTGGCGGTACAAATAGCTCATTGGTATTTTCCAAATATCAATGATGCCAACGTGAATTGTCAAGATGTAAAATAGCTGTATACTAATGTATTTCTGCTGATCAAATTCCTCTCTCTTCTCAGTGGAGGCTTGATCGATATGATATGTAGCACAGTGCATGCAGTGCATTTCGCACCATATGACCGACAGCCGGACCAGTCACAAAATTTCAGATTCAACTTACTAGCTTGGGATCCAAGGGTCCATGACGATAACACTCCAAGTGCCTCTCATCCCGCCTTGCCTAGGCCCTTCACGCCAAATCTCCCCATTGAACATACTCTCACGATGAGCATGGCCTGTGAGACATGTCGAACCCAGGCCCGGACCGTCCTCCGGGCTGCGATGCGAGCCGGCGCATCACGAGCCGCTGCACCGACGACGAGGAATTTCCTTCCGCCCGCCGGGATGGTAACTCGGCGACATTTTAGCAACACGAGCTCGAGAAGCCTGCTCAAGGGTATCGGAAAGTCCATGGCGGAGCCGTATCGTGTGTTGGGTGCGACGGAGCAGCTTTTCAAGGCTTCAGCGAAGGCGGCGGATTATCATATCACTGAGAAGGAGAGGAAAGATGATCAGGTGCAGCTTGCGGAGGATGGTGAAGAGATTGGACACTCTTTGAGCCCTGATAGTCCCTGGCATCATAGTACGCCTCTCAACAACCTCAAAGAACCCTTCCCATGCTAACAACTTTGACAGCCTTCAAACTTCCTCCGACCTTCAGCACCTGGTCCCACGTAACCATGCTTCACCTCTACCTAATCAACGCCCGAATACGCTGCTTCGACCGCGAGGGATTCCAAAACTGGCAGCACCAGCTCACAGACCACTTCTTCTTCGAGTGCGAGAAGAAGATGCACATCGACCACCACATCACATCGAGCGCCCTCCGTCAGCGATACCTCAAGGACATTTTCGTTCAGTGGCGCGGTCTTCTGCTAGCATACGACGAGGGTCTCATCAAGGGCGATGCGATGCTAGCAAGCGCCGTCTGGCGAAACCTGTTCAAGGGTTCTGCTGATGCGGACCCTAGAGCTCTTCTTGCTATTGTGGGCTGGATGAGATCGACACTGCTGCAGTTTGAGGCTGTTTCAGATGGTAACCTCGCTACGCAATTACCGGCGATTCTGGCCAAGCCGGTAGATGTGTTCTGGACGAGATTGGAGAAGCAACTTGGTGGACAGCAGGAGGACAGTCTTCCTCTTAAGGAGCCGAAGGAGGAGCCTGTATCAACAGAGGAGGAGACAGCCAAGGCTTCAGCGAACTAGAGCGCGGAAGCAAGATTTGTACTATCAGATGGATGTATGGGTTGCATGACAAAAAGAAAAATAGAATGGGCGGGCTGTATGAATAGGGCACTGGATGAGGGCATTTTCCTAGGCATGACGGTTGTATATGAATAATTCCCTGATGATATTCCATCTCATATGTTCTTTTTGTTGTGATTATCTCTGTATGGTCAACTAATCACGCTTCTCCCACATTTGAAACTCATACTTTGTGCCAGCTTCTTCTTGACCATCCTCTTCAATCTCTTCACCTGTCCACTCCTGCAACTCGTCTCTGGACTTCCTCTCCCATGATCCATCCTTCAAGTCGACAGGGAAAAACGTATCGCAGTCAAAATCACGCTCAATACTCGTGAGAAGGATCCGTCGCGCTTCTGGCAGCTTGAGAGCGGCGTCATAGATCTGCGCACCACCGATGACGAAAATTCGGCCGACGTCGCTGTGAGTGCGGGCGTATTGAAGAGCAAGTTCAAGAGACTGAACCCTCACGGGTTCAGAGGGCTCAACTGTTTCGGGGAGCTTTGAGGGTGCGGAGCGGGATATGACAATGTTGAGACGGTCTTTGAGAGGGCGGAATTTGGTGGGGATTGAGTCCCAGGTTTTGCGGCCCATGATGACAGCGTTAATAGACGACGAGGGGGCCTGAAGCACATTAATACATGGTTCTCATGGTATTTACAGCACAGTGATAAAACAGCTATGTATAGCTGGCAAGGTAAGGGTAAAATATACCTGTGGTGGTACCCGAGTTGTGACGCGAGCAAAGTACTTCATTTCTTTGCGCAGACCTTGCCAGGGCATTGTTCCATGAAGACCAATGCCCATGTTGCGCGTGGCCGCGACTATAAGATTCAATTCCAGAGACTGCATTGCTCAAGATGTTGATGATGAATCTGTGAGGTTAGAGGTGGAGGTTTGATGAGGCTTAGGTTGAGGTGGGTTTGTGTGACGGTGACGGTACTAATGACACCTGAGACATGGCATGACGATATGTCGCGTAGTATTTATTCAACATCTTTCACTTTTCCTACGTTTAGAGGTAGTATGTCACTTTTCTTTTCATCTGCAATAAATTCCGTCTTCATTGTTGGTACAAATCCAGTCTCATCCAGGCTCATGACTTCTTTCTGTTAACCACCAAGCTTATCGAATGAGATTCCCCTCACAATTTTGATGGCGGCAAAATCTCAACATCCTTGAAAGGAACTCCCAAGAACCGGTAAATATGGTTAAATCTGCAAGGTCAGTTTCTGTTTTCTCTTTCTTTTGCCATTGGCGACTTACCTGTCACTTCCAAAGAAAGCCTCCGACTTGCCATCATCTTCGCGGGTCACAATCAACCAAGGAGCTCCAAAAGCGCCCTTCTCAACCGCTTCACCAGTAAGATCTTTGACCCTCTCCTTCATACTCTCTCTTCCATTCATGATCTTCTCAACATCTTCGTCAGAGAACAGCTTCTTGCCAGACCCCCCATCAAGCTTATCCGTAGCTTCCTTGAGGGCTGCAATGAGCTTCTCGTCCTCGGCAAGATTGACATGAGGAGGCAGCCAGATCTTATGGAAGAGGAACCGGATTGCAGCGAGATAAGTCGACTCTGGGAAATTATCCTTAATGAAGTGCAGGGCGCGGAGAGGCGACACGGTCTTTGCGATGGCAACGATATCAGGTGGCGAGCCTTGATATGGGACCCCAAGACGCTCAGCGGCGCGGAATGAATCTCTAGCAAGATATTTTCCCTTGGCCTTGAGAACCCATGGAGGGCGGTTTCCTAGTCTATGTAAGATGAAGCTGTGGTAGGTTGTTAAATATTATTACCTGATGTCTGCATAATGCCGCCCAAAAAGACGGGGATGAAACTATGACAGTCAGCGATTTGCTCAAATATATGGATAGGCATGAGCATACTTCACTTCGACTCCATGAGCAGCAAGTTTGCTCATATTCTGTCTCAAGTCGGCATAACCAACATAACTGTAGAATGACACTATCACATATCAGTGTTGCTGTTCAGGAAATAGGGACATTAGATGGCTTACCAATGTCTAGATAACAATCGATACGTCCACCCATCTTTTCGCAATAATACTTCACTTTGGCGTTATTCGATGAGTAAATGACGAGATGTGTACTTGCAGGTCCATTCAAGACAGAGGATGCTTTACCTACCTACTTACCTACCTATTAAACGGATCTCGGACCCCCCCGGTCGATGTGGGGTCTTCCCCGAGCCTCGGCACGGCGAAGGTGGAGGTTGGGGTGCATCGGACTTGGACCTTTCAGGACATTTGATCTATAAGCAGATCGTCAGTATTTATACAAGTCTCAAATAACAAACCTCTTGGTGAAACAATTGATCATCCACAATGGTATCTAAGAAACCTGTTGCCCTTGTTGTAGGCGCATCCAGAGGCATCGGCCGTCAAGTCGCCGTGGACCTCGCCCGCAATGGCTACGCTGGCATGTCAAGCTTCACTGTGTTTCTTGCACTCATAAAGCTAACACTTTGAAGTTGTTGTTGCCGCAAAGACTATCAGTGATCCTTCCAATCTCCCGGAGCCCTTTCCTCCAAATCCCAACTCTTCCGCTTCTACCATCACGACAGTTGCTCGTGAGATTACCTCTGAGGGAGGCGACGCTACTGCCATTCAGGTCGACGTCCGCTATCCTGAGAGTATAGATGCTCTTGTATCGGATACTATCTCTGTTAGTTTACCAAATCGCTCTTCCTTTCAAATCTCCTTACTAACAGTCCCAGACTTATGGCCGTCTAGATGTTCTCATCTACAACTCGGGCGCCATCTTCTGGGCTCCTGTCTCGTCGACTCCCGTAAAGCGATTCCAGCTCATGCAGCGCGTCAATCCAGAAGGGCTCTACGCAACAGTCCAAGCTGCTCTTCCTCATATTTCTTCTTCGGGCCGAATTGTTGTTGTCAGCCCACCTATCTATAGTCGTTTCTTCCGCGGCAAGACTGCATATGCTATGGGCAAGGTTGGTATGAGTGTTCTTACAAAGGGTCTTGCCATCGATTTTGAGCGGGAGGGGAAGAAGGATATGGCCATCACATCTATTTGGCCAGCTGTGGTATGTTGGATCCGGCACCTTGAGTTTGCTTTGACAACTAACATGTCAGGCTATCGAGTCGGCGGCTACAGAGAAATTCACAGCCAAAAACCCAGAGGAAGCCAACGATTTACGAAAGGCAACCATCTTCTCCGACGCTATCCTCGAGATTCTCAAAGCTTCTCCAAGCGCCGTGAACGGCGAGCTCCTCCTAGATGAAGACTTCCTTCGCGACCATGCAAAAATAACCGACTTTTCCAAATACAATGTAATTCCAGGTGCCTCACCACGGAGGATCATGCCCCAAAGTCTCCCAGACTTGACTGTAGCAGAGCAAGCAGACGAGGGCAAACGCTACGACAGCACAAAGGATAAATCCAAGCTATAAAACTATTGAAGATCGCTATTGTTTCAATATATGTAGGAAAAAAGAGATCGTTGTACAGGCAGCTAATAGTACGGGGAAAATGAACCTGCGCAGCCATGATATCCTCTAGAACACACATCTAATACCTCCTTGGCCATGGAAGCTGCGTTCACCAAACTCCTAGACATGATTACAAACGTACACCCGACTCTTTGAAACCCCTCCTTTCCATTCCATTCCATTCCTTTCCCTGCCATTTTGCAAAAACACATCTCTCCTGAGATTTTATGGTGTGCCAACCCTCAATAGGGGACTTGGCTACCTGGTCCCACTCCTTGCATGCCCTCAATGTCCGACATCACACTGTTGAACACGTGCGTGATTTGGTCGACGACTCTGCTGCGGTTCCACTCGTTTCTCGTGCGCCATATGGCGTCCATGAGCTCGCGGTTGATTTGCTCAAGTTGCTCAATAGTACAACCGCTTGTCACATCTGTTAGGGTTTGGAGGACGGTATCTATCTCGCCTCCAGCGAAAGGTTGAGAAGCGGATGTAGATGAACCTGAGTTTCGAACCGACTGGTATTCATCAGAAGTCTGGTCGTTGAGGATGCTGGCCATTCCGCCCACACTCTGAGCTTTGAAACCGGATGATCGCTGCGAAGGTGGACTACCAGAGATGCCCGATCCTTGCATAAGGTTACCCCCTGCCGCAGCAGCCTGAGCTTGAGAGTGCAACCAAGAGTCTTCTCCAGAGGTGTTGTGCCCGGCTACGAGTAGCGTGTCTGGGATGTCGACCTGGCTATCATCCTCGACACCTCGGTTCTCAGCATGGCCACCATTTGTCATTTGACTAAAGTTTGACGAATGGTGAGTTGATGGATCTGAGGTTTTGGTTGTCGAAGCCTCGTTGATAACAGCTGATGGTGAAACTCCTGGGGGAAGAGTAGTCACAACTGACTTCTGTGAGATCTGGGTCATGCCAGTGTGAGCCACGCTGGGGTCATGAGACTTTGGTGGAGGCCCCATGTCCGACATAGCCTGCGTATCATCGTGGACGCCACTCATCTGGACATCCTCTCCCAATGGGTGAGTGAGGCCATTACTCAAGGGGTGTGATGAATCTTGACCAGAGGTGCCATGACCATTCGAAAGTGGGCTTCTAACTTGGAACCTGGCAGTTGTCCTCGATCCTGGTACGGCTTCTCCCAGAGTAACAGGGCCTTGAGAGTCGCTGTCATTACCACCCAGATCAGATTGCACACGGTCTACAACAAACTGCATAGCTTTTCGCTTTCTCTCCTTCTCGGTAGCATCCTTGGCGCGCTGAACTTGGCGTCTGTATAGCGCCTCCCAGTCAACTTGAGAGGTTTGGTTTTCGATACTAGCGACATCAACCTCGACGTTGCTGAGGAGTTCATTGGCCTTGAGAGTTCGCTCCTTGTCTCCGATATTTTTGGCATCTTTTGCAAGAGCCTTAATATCGAAGAGAAAGTCCTTTGGGCGGGCATAGAAGCCGTTTGACAAACGCTCCTCGATGGTGGTTGTCTCAAGGTTATAATAACACTTCCCAGATGTGGTATCTTTGAGAACGTCATTGTCGTACTTGTCCTTGACGATCTCATATGGTCGAAGTTGTCCAGCTTCAAGGTCCGGACGCACATAATTGGGGTCCGACTCGGCGAAGAGATAGTCGATCTGAGTTTGAGGGATGACAGGTTGTCTGAACTTCTTGTACTTTCGATTGATCTGATCCATAATGGGTTGAAGCTGGATCTTTAGGGCATTCAGAAGCTGGTGATCTTTCTTCTGTGCAGCCTTCATATCAGCCTTGGTGGGAGGGGGCGGTTCAATCGGAGGAGCCACGGGAAGCTCCTCGAGGACCCTCTTCTTCCGATTTTCAGGGTCGGGGAACTCGCGGGGTTTCTTCTTAACATATTGCAACGTTGTGCTGAAATATTCCATTCGAGCATGCTACAAAAGTTAGCACGGGAGCCCAATTTCACCAATGTCTTACTTACCAGATCAGGTTTCTCAATTTTCATTTGGTTCTTCTTTGCGAATCCAAAGAAGTCGCGGAAGAGTTCACTGGGAAGCTCATCTCTATCACCCTCTGCTGTCGCGAGAAGAAGGACTGGATCTGTAGGAGGAATAGATCGTAACATAGTCTTGAAAGTTGTAAGAGCAAGAGTGTTGTGTAGTGCCATATACCAAGCTTCGATGTTGGGGATATAAATAACGCTAGGTTTGTGTCGCCTGACTTCCGTAAAGAGACCGACAATGACCTGCTCCATAGCCTGCCGACGTTAGTCTGTAGTTTCCCTTGCGAGTGCACAAACTTACTCTTCCATCACCCAAGATGCTGGGAAGATCGAAATTCTGAACATGAACACCCTCGAAATGGTGAAGGATGGCAGAAGCAATGTAACTCTGTCCCATACCGCTAACACCATATATGATGAAGCGAGGGCGGAACACCCTGGATCGTTCAAACTCTTGGTGCATGGTTTCTCTACCAAAGCCATGATCATCGTCATCGAACTGCTCGTACATGGCTTCTTGAAGAGCTGTCATCTTCTTCCTACGAGGCAACAGGTCATCAAGGGCATTCTTGGCTTCGTTAAACTGTTTCTGTAGTAGCGGCTCTATCGATTTGGGAAGTGGCTTAGCACCAGATGTCGCCGATCGTTCAGAGGAGGGAATAAGCTTCTTGATGGACAGCATAAAGTCAGTGGCATGAACGCCAATTTTCTCAGGGTCGACCACGAGTTTTTCCTTGGAGGCGTAAATTTGGGGGTAGGTTCGCTGAATGGCATTGAGAGCTGCTTCAGTACAGAGAGCTCGTAAATCAGCACCACCATAGCCCTTTGTGTTCTCGGCCAGGGAATCTTTGAACTTCTCTGATAATCCCCAGTCTGCTGTATGAATGTTGAGAATTGACTTTCGCCCTTCGATATCAGGCAACGGGAAGTAAAACTCTCGGTCGAATCGACCAGGTCGACGAAGAGCGGGGTCGATATTGTCAGGTCGATTGGTGGCTCCAATAACAATGACTTGGCCACGACCGTCCATGCCATCCATCAATGCCAACAGGGTTGAGACGATGGAAGCATGGATCTGTTCCTGTTTGCTGGAGCGAACCGGCGCAAGACCGTCAATCTCATCGAAGAAAATGATACTGGGCTGGGTTCTGCGCGCTTCCTCGAAGAGCAATCGAAGCTGTTTCTCGGCTTCGCCCACCCACTTGCTCAGGGCATCGGCACCCTTTCGCATGTAGAATGAGATCTTGCGACCGCCGGAGCCAACCGAGTTGGCCAGAGCACGAGCAAGCAGTGTTTTACCTGTTCCAGGAGGACCATGGAACAAAACACCACGAGGTGGAGTGACGTGGAATCGTGTGAAGAGCTCGGGATAGAGCAAAGGAAGCTGCACCATTTCCTTCAACTGGTCGATATGTCCCTGAAGACCACCGACCTTGCTGAAGTCAACGTTCAGGTCAACACCAAGAGGGTCAGCATCAGCAAGGGCTTTACGGTCCTTGATCTTGCCAACGTTGGGAGCGCCAGCATCGGGGTTTAGACCAGGGACACCGGGAAGAAGCCCACCGTGAGTCGCAGCTGTAGGCGTCATACCAACATTACCAGCTACACTAGAGCGATGCACCATCTCATCGTCGCTGCTGTCTGAATCAACCCCGCCAGCTGCGCCAGTACCCCAAGGCCCATTAAGAAGGGATCCAGCTCCACCGCCGCCTCCAAAAGGCCCAAATGTAGTGTTGAGGCTGCGTTCCCAGCCTTGACTGGCACCGCCACGTCCTCGGCGCGAGCGCGATTGTGCAGCAGGAGCCTCAACTTCTTCCTCTTCAATATTAGCCGAGGTGAGAGGAGGCATGTAATAATTCACGCGTGTTCTCGCTCGCCGAGTGCTTTCCTGGTACACGATGGGCGATTCTTTCCTTGGGCGACGGCGACGAGAGCGCGAGTCCTGCCTAAGTTCTCGCGCCTCTTCATTCAGCTCTTCCAAGTCAAATTCAGGTTCCTCGTCTCCAGAGTCCCCACCACGGCGAGATCTGGCGGGTTGGGAACGTCGGCCGCGGGGAACCGGGCTATCAACGTCGTCTTCATCTTGAGGTAGGGGTTTTTCTGCACCGGAGCCCTCTGCATCTTCAGATTCGTCGCCTGGTTCGAAATCACTGCTGACTTCTTGAGACTTTTTACTCGATTTGCGGGTTAGACGGCGCGGTTTTCTAGGTCCAGCATCCGATTCACCTTCTTCCGGTGCTGCGGAGGCGTTGGCGCGGGACCCACGGGTTCGTCGAGTGACAGGCACATCATCCTCGTCATCATCCTCCTCCTCGACCGTCTGCACAGGCGCATCTTCTCCAGGTGCGTCCTGATCAGCAGCATCCAGCATTTCTTGATCAGCCACCTCTTTCTTTTCAATCTCTTCAGGATCTTGAGATAATTCGTCGGGCTGGTCGGCTTCTCTGACTTCCTTAAAGCTGCTTTCCTGTGTAGCCTCTTGAATCGTCTCGGGGGCTTTCTTGAGGCCCTTGAACCCACGGGTAGCTCTCGTGTTCCGAGCGAACGTCTCGGGGCTTCTACTTCGCGAATCGCGTGACGGGACGGCGTGTTTCCCAGAGTTGGAAAGTTCGAGGAACTCTTCAGCTTCCTCTGTGTGAGCTCGAGTAGTCCTACGAGGTGCCGGCAACTTGGAGTTGGTGAGTTTCAGCTTGACAACCCTGGATCTAGTTGTCCTGGCAGGCTCCTCTACTGGCTCGCCTTCAGCGTCGTCTTCTTTGACATCTTCATCTTCGTCAACTTTAACATCCTCGTCACCTGGTTTATCAGATTCATCGCCAGTAGCCGATGCTTCTTCTTCGCTACTTTCCGCGTAGTTGCGGGGCTGCGTGGCAGCTTTTCTGGCGCGACGACCAGCGGCATTCACAGGAGCAGCATCATCATCTTCTTCGTCGTCGTCATCGAGGAAATCGTCCTCGTTGCTATCAGAGACTTCATCCTCGTCATCATCGATGTCCGAACCCAGGTAACCGTTCCTGCGTCGGCGACTGGGTTTTCCGCTGCGTGAACGGGAGTGCTTCTTTGTGCTTTTTCGGGGTGGTCCAGCTTCTGAAGGGTCGAAATTCTCGTCTTCGGGATCGGACTTATTGGGATCAAAGTCCTCGAGTACTCTTTTGCGTTTGCTAACCATGGTTGATATGGTGTTTGCGCGTAAATATGATGGAACGTTATCGGCGGCGGGTTATAATTGAACTTGGCGTTTCTGTACACAAAGGGAGGTTAACCAAGGGATGCCGACAGGGTCGCAACAGTCACAGCCATAGGCGCGGATCTTGCGTTACATTCATCGAATCGTCGCGTTCCTTTTGATGAATTTCTGGGAGTAAACTCACCTATATGCGCGTCTAGATATGATTTCACGTCAAAGCATGCATGGGCGCGGCCTGGGTCGCGATTGAGCTTGTGGCGCTCAAGATCGGCGCAAAGACATCAAGTAGAAAACAAGCCAAACAACCGACCCGCGCAATGTCGATGATTGAACTGGCTGGTGCTGATGGTATATTCGCAGCAAACGCGGTCAAAATAGGAGATGGAATTTGGGGGCTTGCCGCGTGAAGTGAAGGTTTAGTTACGGATACCAAACGACAGGATAGCAATGTGGACCCACTTTGATTCAGGCAGTTGTGGTGCCAGCCTCTGATTGGTGGGTCACCACCAATTTCAATGTGATCGCAGTTTAATTGTAGCTTGATCTACGAAGCTCTCATGACGAGAACAAAACGACGAATTCTCAACATGGCTTGTTTGATGGATTTGGGGACTTTTTTATTGTCGATCAGGTCAGTTTCGGCCTCAAATTCGTTTTCCTCGCATTTTTGACCTTAATCGAGCCCGTCTGCACTTTCAATTCTTGATCATATTTTTCAACATGCTCACATATAAATTCGATCTATCCCAGCTTGTCCCCGGTAGTCAGCTTGATTTAAAGCTCGGTATCGTTGTAGGGCTGAAGACGTTGACAGCATGGTGCATGCGCATTACCCCGGGGAGTTTATGCCTTGTAATTCAGGCATCACAACACAATAGGATCTCACGAACCACAACAATAGATCATACATGACCATCAATCAGCTGTTGTGAGGGGTTTGACTACATGAGTTTCAATCGAGAAATAATTACATAGGTACATTGAAGTTCGTGAATATATGAGCTTGGTATATTCTACTGGATCTACTACACTGTACAGACATTAACACATTATTGTAATTGCAAAGGGGCGATCCATAGGCCCTCTTGCAGCTATCAGCTGAAGATGATGAGGCATAGTCTAAATACATGACAGAGAATAAATAGAAATCACTCGTAAGACGGGAGATGAGGGGATCGTAAGAAACGTCATCTCATCCCTTATCTATTGGACACCGCGTATAACCAGCTTGGTCTAGATCTCTGTTCGACTGCTGAACCGACCTACCCTAGTGTTTCCAGGACTACAACGGGAATAGTTCCATTTTATCGTGGTATTTCCGGACCCTGAATACCTCACATTCGGATACTCGGCCAAACATTACGCGGCCCAGGCCTTGGCTCATAATCGCCAAGACTAGCCACGCAATGCGAAGATCGTTCCGAATGCGAAGATCTTCACGATTCGTGAAACGGAAAACACGGCCTGATCAGACTTTTCCTTCCTATTGTACATCACACCAAATTTAGAAACAGGTTTTGACAGATTTTATAAAAATATGTATCGAATTCATGGACTCATTGTAATAGGTATTGTTACACGAAAATGGTGTCATGTCTCTTGTGGTACAGTCATTCCCACCCTGACTCCTAAAAAAAGGTTCCCTAATTGCGCCTGGTTGGATGGACAATTGTCTTCAACCATACCAAAGACGCCACGCTTCCCAATTGAATGAGAGAGTCCGTCCCGTGCCAGCCAGTGACGATGAGTGAGTGTGAAACAACCAGCATAAGGTGTTATGTTGTTTTGGCGTGATTAACTGCTGGTGAGATGCTGCAGGGCAGGGTTTCTTTGTTGTTCGTATGCTGCTCGTACAGCTGACAGTTCAATCCTTGCCCAACATTGCTCGGGCGAGATCAGCCAGAGAAGGGCCGCCAAAGAGGAACTGGCTTGAATGGCGACCACAGTAGGTAACGTTGTTTACTGGCTGAGGTGCGGCCTTGAACCAAGAGCTGGAAGCTTTGGATGTGGAAGATGCCGTAGATTGGGTCGAGAACTCGCTGGAGTATGAGTTTGTTCGTTGCTGAAATAGCTTTGTTAGTGGGGTCCAGGCCAATTCTGAGTTCAGTGTTACATACCTTAGACTCCATGAGGGGAATTGGCTCAGTGCTTCGTCCACGCTGCTCCTCAGAAGAGGTTCTGGTGCGAGAGGACCCGAAAGCCATTGTGATGTTTGTAAAATTGAAGAGTTGTATGTGGTTTATAGTTGAAGTGGTTGCTCGACTGCCTTAGTCTTTTGGGTATGGGTATCGTAGATGTATCGTCTATAAACCTTCAAGGTACTACAGTTGTGTTCAAGGCACTCCTGGTGCAATCTAAAAGATGTTCAAGGAGAGTTTGTTTGATTATGAAGGAACTGATCGATGATGATGAGGATAAGATAGAATCATCGAAGGGGGGGGAGACTCCCTTAAATAAAAGTTCTTGTCAACAATGCTTCTGCGGCTGATCTACCCCAAGCTGTACCAAGACACGCCAACCCTACCTAGTTGCTACGTAGCAGATGCCGCCCTATGGAGCGACGCTAAAATGCCTGGAGTCAGACGAAGGCTTGGCTAGCTTGGCTGTTCTTGGGTATGACGTGCCGGTTTGGATAGCTCATGGATTCCGCGGGGTCCAATTGAAGACACGATGCGACCTTGTGGCTCACCTTTGACATTGATCGCCGTGCAGGTGGCCATTCAGGTGTTGTCAAGGAGTCAGTGCTGAGTGCGAGTGATACGGTAAATATTACGATAGGGTCAATCGGAAAGTCGCATGATAAGGGAGTCAGACACTGCCGTGATACAGTTATTCGGCATTTATTATGATGAGCTGTAAATAACTCAATCCTAGCCAAGTCCCTTACTTTTGCCCATCCCTTGGTTCCCCTTATCTCCTCTCCCCTCACTTCCACTTCCCATCCATGAATTCCAGTGACAACATGTGGAGCCCACACGGATGGCACTGGTCGGCCGAGATGCTGACATAACCCCGGATCGTCATCCGCCGGGTGGAGACCCGGAAGCACCGAAGCATCGGCACCGTTTATCCTGCCCGCCAAGAGAGAAAGACAACCTCGTGACCACGACTCCACCAAAACCCCATTTCCAGAAGCTCGCTAGAAGGAATAATATGCATGTAAGATTGACGGTCTTGGTAATGATTCGCCCATCCGTATCAGATAATGTCGAGATAAGATCAAGGTCTGTCACACCGAATCCGGGCGTTCTCTCAGCCTTGGGCCAAGAGAACAAACTGTTGCTTGGCGGGGGGCTTCTCATATCTCCGATGCAACCTCATTCTGGCTTGGTGAAGTCATGGGAATTATCATGAGATACGCGGGTCGGGATCTCGTTGGTCAATTGAACATTGGCATTTTTAGCGGGTGCATTATTTTGCTGCCTGATGGCTTTTGGGATAGATTGCCATAGCAAGCATTTGAGGGTTCCACGTCAGATGCTTAATCGTACAAGCAACTGAATCAGATCTGCACATTGGCTGACTTGGTCGCACACGTACGCATTTGTTAGCAACTTCATCTGATGTCAGCCTTACTATAGTCAAAAGTGGCATACCCCAAGCTCAATTTGGCCAAATAAACTCAATTATCCTACGAACCTTTGTGTCGGTACGCAGCATGCAATCAAGAGTCCTGCTGTTCAAAATAGCTATGCGAGAACTGTCTCTAACCGAGAGATAGTATAGGAACGTTGCATCGCGGCGTCTTCCACTACTGAGAACCTTAAACAAAAGACACGGTCTAGAGCCTGGGGCAGACTGACGAGCTGCAGCCACATAAGCCCAAGCTCTTATTTTTAGTGAAACTGTTACAAGGGATGACGATGTGGCCTTGAGCTGAAAGCCACAGTTGCAAGTGTCAAACGGCACTTTCCAGCGAGGAGGTTATGGTGCGATTGACCTTGCTTTATCAGGTTGGTGTCTTTTATTTGACGTGTTCTAGACCCTGCGATGACTCTTCTCCAGAGACCGAGCAGTGATGAGCTCTTAGACCGTTGCATCGTTTGCTCCAACGGCCACGCCGTCAATTACGTCGATAGGTTGCATCTCACAATGGTAGCATCTGCTTCATGGCTAAAGAAACCCTCGCCAGTCTCTACCAAGAAGCGTTCTTCATCTTGGCAACACCCTTTGGAACCAAGTTGCCGCTCGATCCTTGGCAATCGTCTTTTATTGACAACTTTTTGCTTTTTGGGGTATTCACGGCAATTTTGAGATCAAGGTTTCGGCCCAAGATCCATCCCGATTTCGTACCTGCCTATATCAGCCCTATTCTGCGTGCTGGGAGTCTCAGATCTTCGGGATGTGCTGAGAGGTGGATATTACGGCACATCTAGTTTAATCTTGGTACTTTTGTCGTATGATTTTCCTTTGGCTTTGTCATTCAGTGGAGTAGCTAGTTCTCTCCTCGTTGAAGAGATGAGCAGGCCTCATCTGAGTAGCACCGAAGGAAACTTCCGTGTGGTAAGCGTCACAATTGTTGCTACGAGGTTTCATAATACGGGTCAGTATGGTGTTATCTTGGCCAATGTGAATGTCTTGTAAATTCTTTGCTCGAACTAGACGAGTGGAGATATCTTGTAGATCTAGGATGGAACTTATGAATGATTCAAGCAATGAACAAGGAGTCACTGCCAGGTATTAGCCTTTTGACTGAAACTTATCACATACTTGACCTCGGTGGATTACTGACGCTGGAGCCGGACCGAAAATTTGGATGGTCGTGGGTAAATAGTTCGCGGTAAACCAAACAGCCATGGACAAGTCACCGTTTGTGTTGTACTCTGACGAGTTCTCCCGGTTGAACCACCTAGTGTCTTGATATCCATTAGGAAGCATATCATTCCAGTAAGTGTCCGTTACTGTCCAACGTGAGACTCGCCATGATTGAAGTACTTGGTTTATCTCTCCGAATATTTCCTTGAAACCCTGTGAGGAAGCCAGACAAGGAACCAGTGAGCGGCCCAGTTAACACGCATTTCGAGGTCGCCTAAAGCGAATGGGCCAACAGAATGCGAATTGATATATGACAGAGCTGATGAACTTTATTATTGGCTACTCCAGCTGCTTACCTTTCGAGCCCGTCGTTACACAACGTTTCGGTAGTGGACCTAAACCTGCACTTCGAGAAAAGGAGACCGCATTTAAATAGAGACTGCTTGAGAAGGATTTTATTGGGGGTGGCTAAGAATGTCTTGCTACAGACAGATAGAGTTGTCTATCTACAAGTGTTCGTACCAATTTACATGTGATTGACCATGCAATCGATGCGACATCATCGTATAATTCGCAGGTATTGACCAGTGGCAGCGTAACATGTGAATATACCATGTGTAAATTCTTTTCCATTGTACATTTGACACAGATATACCACTCGAGTGTTGTCCATAGCATGAGCAGTCAAAATGCATCACAATCATAGATTCTGGCAATTCAATTTGTACTGCTGAAGCAAACCGAACTGTTGACATTAGCAGCTTGTTATAAAATGAAGTCTCCAATTCCCGGAATGGAAAACTTCAAAACTTGCTCGTGGTTTATTTAAAAAATGGTTAGTTTCTGTCTGCGTCCAACTGATAGCGATTTTGCTGAGGTGGCAAGACCTTTGACTAGTGACAGGAGTGCACTCGTAAACAAGACGAATGATATTGGGATTGGCCTCGGCTATCCATGGCTTTCTATCCCAGAACAGACTCGCAACGGAATAGAAACTGTCATGAGATTATATCTGTCACTGATTATGGCCTGTAGAGTTCATATGAAAGCTAGTAGCTCTTGGTAGGTATTGGATGGCAGGATTATACGACTTGCTACCCTGTGTCTTTCATAGATCAAACATTCATGATACAATCAGACCCTCACCGGAAGTCTGAGTTTATACCCTATCGTTGTACAATATATTGCTGTAGATCCTGACGGGAACAACGTACTCGTTCTCCCTGACTCGTCGCTCATAACTTCTTTTCTGTTCAGAACCTAGACCTAAAGTTAACTGTGTATACGCTTAGGTAGCATCACTTATGAACTTCTTGGGGATGGGTGTTTGAGTTCAGGAAACTCGATTCTAAGGACCAAGCGCCTGCATCTTATTACTTGAGTACGAGCGATCTCAACAACTGATAGAAACTTGACAGTGATTAAGTTTAAGCCTCAAAATTACTATGGCGAGCTCCTATCATAGAATGGCACCGGCAACTCCTACGTGTCTCGCATCTTTAACCCAGTGGTAACCAGGCATTGGAATCCCTTTGCTCCAATAACAGCTACAGAAGTATCAATCAGAATATGATATCTGAGCAAACCGTCAAGTCTCAGTAACCTTGAACGACAAGGATACTCCCAGCTACATCATTCCAGGTAACTAAGTAATCAAGATGAATACTTGTTGCATCCAAAATACATAAATGGCTTAAGAGGACTTACCGCCTTGACGTCAATTAGTAGAATGGAACTCAGATCGGCCTTGCCAATAGATTCAGTACTGGTGTAAAGACTTATAAAGATTTGTAAGGGTTAGTGTATCAATTGACTTGCAGAAAATTCCTTAATACCCTAATTAACGAGACCTTTCAAGTCATCAAATACGCTCCAACTCGTCTCACCATCTCAAATGCCATCGTCCACCCTAAGCTGCAGACTGGACAAACCGCGTTGACTGAGTGTCATCATCCTTAGGCTTAGGGTATGTCTTCTTGTCAATAGCAGCATACCCTTGCGAGAACTTATCCAGCATACTGGCAATCCACCTCTGTTCTTGCCCAGTAGCGAACTCATACACGATCCGTATGGCAAACCCAATTCGATATGGCCCCATGGTGCCTCGTCCCACAGACTCTACCGACCGCAATATCTGATTTACGAAGTACCGGATGGATGTCTCCGAGTTAGCTCGCGGTGTCCCACATTCGACCAGTGTTTCTTCTAGAATGAGCATGCTTGCCCAGTATCCCATGAATCCCATGAGTAAGGACCCGGCTGCTGCCGACTTGTGTTCTAGCACTGTCTCGAACAACGAATTCGCCGGGTCGGTTGGCATAACCACGACTGGTCTTGGAAACTCAAGCGTGTCGAAATCGTCGAACCATCGCGCCAATCTCGCATGTTCCACGGTGGCTAGGTGGGCCAACGCGGAGATTTTGTCAGGCTCGACAAATATGCCCGCCTCGTTAGCTTCTCTCAGAAGATAAGCCCCATGCAGAATAGGTGTGAGCTGGGCCAGGTTTGCAAGGAAGCCATCACCGACGCGGATGTGCTCAATTGGGGCGTCGGGAGCATAGATGAGACGCCTACCGCCATCAGACGTGACATGCCTCCATGCTGGCCTCGACAGGAACAATTGGTCCTTTCCAGGATAGAACATGTCGCTTATTGTCTGGCATGGGACCGTGTTAGTGGTGACCCCGCTAGGGTAACATTGTCAAAGCCGTTGCAAAGGGACGAAAGATCCACTCAAGGTGAAGGGCTAGGATGACAAGTCCACTTGGACTGGAAGGGTGATATGTGAGATGCTATATCGCGCCATCTCAATGCAGCAATGCAGAGTAACCCTGCCGGTGACGAAACAGAGACAGGATCAAGCGCATTGTGCTCCCAAACCAGCGATCGGTTCTTACTGGAAGACATTCGCAAGGCTCCGTCACTTGACCTGGAGATGATGCGAGTTCCTTATCCTTCGCCTTGTTCCTGTAGTCAAGGAGAAACGTGGTACATACAAGAATACCACGGCAAGAGAGCAGCATAGCTGCGTCCCAGCCTTCAGCGTGAGCTGCTGGCCCTCGCTGCTCCATTAGAGTTCCAATGCCTTTGGCATGTTGGATCCAAGTATCGGGGACAGTTGTCCCAGCAAACAGCTATAGGGCGTAAGCTTTGAATAGAGAACAGCGGTAGCAGGAATACCTCAAAGTAGCATAAGAGTATAGCAGCGCACAGGGTCTCAGATGCCTTCCACTCTGTTGAGTGTTGCAGAGCGGCCTGTAACTCCTTGAGTGCCAAGCCATATATGGTTCTGCTTTTGGCGACCAGGTCGGCATTGGAGTTTGCCTTGCCAGTGAGTTGTAGAGCAAAGGAACAGATAGCCCCGTCGAGCAGAGCCCGCTTTCCTAGACGATCAATGTTCAACCATGATAAGAGTATAAAGACATCGGTGGACCGAGTGTAGTTAGTGGACGACTCTATCATGTTGAGTAGCAGTGGCCCTCTTGGCAACTCCAGCCTCCGCAGGGTTGGCGAGGGCCCAACCAGATACCATGTTTCTGAGTCTGATGTAGCGATATCAGAGCCCGTTGTACTGGAAGAGGAACTGGTCGACACTTGTTCGCTTTTGCCCTGTCGCCTGCCGCGTTGACGAATCTGATGCTTCTCATCGACAAACTTTAGGCCACGAGAATAACCTGGACACTCTGCTCCATATTTGATGCAGTTGCCGCAGGACGGCTTGAGAGTATCACATTTGACCTTCCTGGTTCTGCAAAGGCGGCATCCAGTGCTCCTCGGAACACCTACCATGACAAGGTTAATCAAGGGCTCACCGCCGGTTCTTAACTAATCATCTGTGCCGCTATCGGGTCGGATCAGATCGACATGAACCCCCAGCGGTTTAACTTCCCGAAGCGGCCGGCGACGTTGAGGGGATTGTGATGAGTATGCTTGTGCTGGCGGGGAAGAGAGATGATTTGCGCTGTCGGATCGGCCCTTTAGAGAGCATCTGTCTTCGCGGGGCTTCTATGCCGTGTTATTAAGGATGTATGTATTCTTCGGAGGCAGTGTGTGCTATTGTAGAGTTTTAAGTTAAACAAGGGATTCAGCGCTACCTCTTCCTCCATATGGAAATCAGCCCCAGAACAGTTACTACGCCTCTCGCAAATCTGACAACGCGGATCACGCACAGTACTGCTACCTTGAGAGGACTATGTAGTATCGACGTCTAGTCTATTCAGCCTGTCACGAATGGATTTGTACAAAAATCTGGAGAAACTGTGGTCGATTTCCCCCAGGGCCACTTTACAAGCTGGCCCGAGGCTCGGTGGTGGTGGTGTTGCATTCATTCAATCAATCTTTCTTCTCAATGTCGATCATTTGATGTATCTGTAACATCTCGTCGGTCTCCCCCCCAGAAAGCTCAGTTAGGACAACTTCACCGAAATTGAATGATAGACCCAACCAGCCCACGGGGACACTGAACTACGTATGTACAGCATTCTCCGGCAATTAGCTGCGGGAATGACTCCGTCGGGGCGACGCTAGGAGGTTTTCACAGAGACCCATGGAAGATATCCAACTCGTCCTGAGAACTGAAATGAATTCATATCCCCATGTAATCTATCTGAACATAGGGGAACGGCCCAAATCTCAACGCAGTTGGCCGCTGTGGCCCATGGGCTGAGACGCTGTTACATGGGTCCAGTAATTAAATCGTGGATGATGAGAGATTGATCTGCATTATCCAAGCAGTTTCGCTTTTCTTTGGAGTATCGAAGAACGGTTCGCATATCAGCCTGTGCGTGTGGATTGGATTGCGTATATCAAGCTAGAGACGCCGAATGAGGAGACGAGCACTTTAAGGAGTTTTAGATTAATGTGATAGCCAAGCTAGCCGTCTAAATTGTTGGTCGAGCCCCGAATCTAGTCGGTCCAGACGGGCCAAAGGGCTGTTGAACGGCAAAGGCGGGAGTCTGCTTGGATGTTTAATTGAGTTGAGGCTGATTTAAAAATTAAACAGCCGCGACAGCCAGAGCAAAGACCTCACAAGCTGCGGTGGCAAACTGAGCAATATACATATTTAGTATAAACTCTGCTTTGGGGACCATGCTAAGTGTCTCTTACAGGCGACTGGTCGTAAGTCTCAAAGCAGTATTTTAATGGGATGTGTACAGCAACCTCAGTAGCCAAGACCTCAATAGCACGTATTTGGCCTGTTGCAGAGCCGAGATTTGAGTTCATCTCAGCTCTTTCTATCTATGGTCAATGGAGATCTAGATAGCATGACTTGCTTCTGCTCCATGAGGCGCAGTTTCTATAGCATGGTTCAATATACAGCAATAAGCATGATGAAGCAATCTAAAATATCGCCAGAATTCAATGTGCCTGTCTCAGAATGTTGATTGAGACCCCAGCCCGCGAGCTTGTTTCAACCCTGGAAATGTCCAGGATGTCTCCTCCATTGTTATTCTCTACCTACCCCAGACCCGTAAATTGAGTCAGACAAAGACTGGTATGTAGGTATGTAAGTGACGGTGTTTTGTCGGTGAAGACAATCCATGAACAGGTTTCTCGTCAATAACAATCTCTCTGTTAAAGGTTTGTGCTTTCGGTATTAATTCCCTTTCCGCAACGAGATTAGCATGCTAGAAACCTGATCTTTCCAAGTTTGACGGGACTTTTCCAAGTTCTCGCTCGCATTGGCTATTCTTATTCTGTACACATCCATTGAGAAAAAATACACGCACAATTAAGTTCCCCAGTGGGTACGCGATTGACGACCTGCGGACCCATTCTAAAAATACGCGGACAACTATTCTTTAGTACTTGGGAGAGGCGAGGAGACTGGAGTATTATGCATGAGCTGTTGTTATGATGTAGAAACGGGAGAGGCAAGGCCGGGGGGAATACCTATGATATGTAAGGGTCAGCAATTGTGGTGAGCTGAAGAGACTCCATGGTAGCAAGAGTCAAGCATAGGAATGTCTCTCAGGGTCAAAGTGATAGAAGATGGTGTCGTCTTGTAAAACATGTCTTGTTGAATCCTCTCCTATCAGAAGTCGAGGGCTCGTTTACGATTTCGTCGTGCATGAGTTTGGCCTCTTTTTTTGCTTCGAGATCCACTGGACTCGCGTCTTCGGCCCATGGGGGCTTTTTTTTTTTTGAGTGTCCCACCGTGGCCGTTGAAAGTACTGGGCCAGTTGGACTTATCGGATGTTTGGTGTCAGATCCCACGCATCCTGCAGAAGCTACTGCAGACTGCAAGCCATGATACACTTTTCTCTGCCGACATCGAGCCAACGGCCCCGATCATATGCCAGAGGAATCCCAGGGCTGCGGGCACATGAAATGAATGGTTGCGGCTGAAGGAATAATTGGTGTTTTCGTATCGTGCAGGGCGAACAATAAAAGAGTTGAGTTGGAGAAAGTTGACCGACTTGAAAGAAGTTCAGCAGCTGAGTGAGTGGGTTTACACACATCTCGATTGGGTAATCTTGTTTAACTGGAATATTGAGATATTTGTTCCTTCTTGGAAATGGCGAGTTATTGTTAGATTGATTACATATTTGTTAATATCGCCAGAACAGCTTCAAGAGCTGTTGGTTATGTTGAATACAACGCCAAGGGATACCAAACTGTTTGGCTCGATCTAACGTTAGCCGCTATCAATTGTCCGGCTTAAAAGTCACGACCTGAAAGAAACAACCGAAAAAAGCCATGACCCTTTCCAGACGAGACACACACAAGCGTGAACCCCTAAAGGAGCTAAAGCGTGAAAATCAATCGTATCTCAATGTTGATCCTCTCAACGTCTATGATGCTCATTGGTGATGGGCAAGTCTGACGTGGATCAGTTACTAAGCCAGGCTAATCCCCTGAATGTCCCTTGCTTTGATCCAATTCATGGATGTGTATGTATGTCTTGTACTGGACTGTACACGCAAGTATTTTGTGCAGCGGCCGGAAAACGTCCATACCCCTGAGTATGTATCCCGTAGTCGCTGTCTGCTGTGAGGTGGTTTTTTCCCTCAAGACCCCGAAATCCGTTTCGGTCTGCTGGTTTGAGACGGCAATAAACATAGGACCGCCGACAAGCGACGGCGGGACGGAAAGAAATTCATCAGGGACTTCATCTCAAGCACCAATATAGCCTCGCACAGAGACAGCACCAATGTTTGAGCCCTTCCCGGTCCTGTCAGCTGGCCACTGGGCAATACAGCAGAGGAAGCACAGGTAAAAGCCATCAAACTAGCACGGACAGGAGTTTGTTCCTGGATCAACAAAGCTCTCTGCCTCTCTCGCGACAGCCTAGCAAAGCACAACAGAGCGAGAGAGAGATGAGAGACCTCGACGTGGTCACTCTACCGAGCCAGGCTCCCTGCTAGCTCAGTGTAGCGGTGACCAATGGTGAACGTACCGGGGCTTCTGGCATTGACAAGACCCGCTCAAGTCTCCCTGGAGTTGTGGGATTTTCACTTGGGGAATCCCTGGGATGGCTCCACGAGCACCTCGTGTTTAGGACGAGTGCGGGTGCATGAGAGAGGCCATGTGTGAATATCGACCATCTCGAGATACCAACAGCAACCAGACTGACGGAGAGAATTGGCTTACGACGTCTTGCCCCTTGTCCCCTGCATGCTGACAATACTTTATCTCCAGCACTACGGAACGGTTACCAGCCTGATACGTTGTCTTTGAACGCGTGAGGTTGTGTTATTATTGTCGTGATCAAGCTGAAGACCCAAGAGCGGATGTTTGAGTGAGGTAGATGAATCGCGGCTGTCACTTGCCTCTTCCTTCCTAGCAATCAATCCTCATTCGAGGCTATTTTCTGAATATGCGTTAGATTGCAACCACACTGCTGTCACGTTCATGTCGAAAGGGTTGCATGTCCGAGATCACTTGCGATGGGCCCGCGTTGGGGTGGTCATGTACCCGGAATTTGGGCCTTGGATCGCTAAATTATAGGGACTTTACTGCTGCCTGTGCCCTGTAGAAACAGGCTTTGGTAGTCCGTTGTAGTGAGCTCTGCACCAACGGGTCCCTTTTCTGCAAGTCCGACTAGGACCATCCATCCCATGCATTATTAGCGTGTGGATAACACGAGTTACGTACCCACCTGGGCTCTTGAGGTTTCTCAATCACCTCACCTCACTTTCTGAACAACTATTGACTTCTTCACCATCTCATCTCATCGTCTCGTTGTTTCTCCTTGTTCAGGTGTCTTTTCTTCCTTTTCCTTTCTATTCTCCTCCTCATTATCGCCATCACCGTAACCCATCGCCATTTTGGCCTTCTCTGCCCCTCGTCTCCCCGGCTCGACTTTCTCCAATTTGCCGTACCCCTTTCTCTCGGCCGTCGCTTGCCCCGAATCTCCCAGAACCCTTCGAACGCTTTCGATTTTCCACATCCTACATCTATCGTCTCCTGTGATCGTTTGGCCTCAGACCTCGACACTTGTAGCGTTCTATCCGCAGTTGCACTTGCTTAGCCATTCGCTTCTGCTCTCTCCAGACCCCTGTGACGATTCTCGACGACTGGAAATCTTGCCTGCCCTGTCGATCATAACCCTCATCTCGCGAGCGAACTCCGTAATACTTCGTTTCCTCGCCTCACTCGTCTACTTCACCGTTCCATTGCCCCGATCTGTCGACGACCCTCTCATGTTCCGTTACAACTAGGTCGAGATTCAAGCTGTCAATCACGACTCTTGATCTTGTCCCCAATCTCCATTAGCATATCTTGTCTCGTAGCAGAGTCAAAGTCTACTCACGGTAATAGTGAGCTGCTTCCTCAGCACGACCAATTCCCTTTGTTTCTGGTCGCTGGCGTCCTTAATCACAGCCTCCTCATCTTTCGTTTGTCATAAAGATATAACAGGAAAAAAAATAGGTAGGTGGTTACGCAAATCTCTCCCAGCTCTCCACGGGAATGCAACCCAAGAAGGGATATCCGGATTGTGCAAGCTTTCTTTAGTCTTTACAGGTCGTGTCTAGTGAAAACCGTGCTAACATGAATCTTGGCCACAGTTGCTCTTTTATTGAGTTGCAAACACACTTCACCTCGACCCGACCTTGTCCGATCCCTTCGAATTGAGACCGAAGGTATTGAACAGATACTCTCGTGGTCACGCTTGTTGTTGACGGCTGCTTTACTGCTCGTTATACCTTAACGCAAACTATGGCTGCTCTGGTTCAGACCTTTCCCCAGCAAACTGCAACGGTTACAATGCTCCAGACCCGACCGTCTTCTTCAACAAGCATGATACCCAACAACCAAGGCCAGGCTGGCCATCAGTATGCGGCAGCAGCTCAAGCCCCAAGATATGCTGTTCCTTCTCCTACTGGCTACCGGGGTAGTTCGGCTCCTGTCCAGCAATACGCTTTCACTAGCACACCGACCCTGAACCATACACAATCTTGGCAACCGCAAGGTCAACCGACGCGGAACTACAACCACAACGCCAACTACGGCGGACGCCAGTTTAGCTCCTCAGCTACCAACGTGCAATACAATGCCATGGGCGTTGGCCAAACGGGTGCTCGTGATGATTCTGCCATTCCTCAGCGACGGAACATTGTGCCTGCTCCTCGACCTCATTCTGCCTTCCTTGCTGGCCCTACACAACCAGCCTCTCCAACTTCTTCAAGCAAAGCTGCACCGGACAGGTACAGGCGGTCCCTCACTCCTCAACAAAACCAGCACGGGCGTTCTCAAAGCACAGCTGTCCCAGTGAATGGAATGCCTACTGCAACTCAACTCTATAATGGCCCCAATCCTACCCGCTCGGCGATTCCAAACAGACCCAACAGCTTCTATAATGCTATGCCTGGCACATCTATGGATGATATGCAACTTCTTCAATCTCCAATGGATGATTCAAATCGATCCCGCCGTCGAAGTCTTCGTGCCGACTCTGACCTGTCAAAGCCTGCTACGCATGACAAGAGCAAAGCAGACGGAAATTCTCAAACACTGCGTGTTGTCACTAACGCTGCCGCACACTCGCGCAACGGAAGTTCCGAAAGTGTGAACTCCAGCCGCAGCAGTCACTCTCGACCATCCTCGGTAAGTTGATGATCCTTGAAACACTATCCAATCAGCAATGGGTGGTAAAACTTGAATGCTAACAGGGATGTTCTGCAGTCTGCCAACCGTAATGTGTCTGCCCCCACTGGAAACCCCTCTTCCCAGGCAAACAGCGAAATCACTTCTAAGCAAGATCACGCCAAGGTCAACATCCCACCTCGTGGATCATCTTCCGATGCGATTAAACGCACTACAAACCCTTCACCCCTCTCTAGACCAGCTACCATGGCTAGCGAGGTCGCTGAAGATGGATCTTCTAATGCGTCAAGTGCGGGTAAAGTCGACTCGCCCGCGGCTAAACAGCTTGCTGCCATTAAGGATAAAGGACGCAAATCCAAGAGCAAGACCTCCAGACTGCGACGCGCTTTCTCATTTGGAAGCGCAGCCGATTTTCGCAATGCTGATGAGGGTGAGGGGGCTGATAAGACAGAACCCTCTAAACTCCATAAGGATCCAACGGCTGACGAAGCCTACGATGCCGAACAAGCACGTATCGCGGAAGCGCAAGAGGCTGCAGGCCTCGGACACAGCATTTATGGTGGCAGATTCTTTGGTGGCTCAACCGATAACCTCTCCATCTCCTCGACAGCGTCATCGGCTTCTATCATGATTCGAAAGATGGGCCGAGGTATGAAGAAGGGTGGTCGATCTTTTGTTGGGATCTTCCGCCCCAAGTCAGTGATTGGAGTTGCTCCTGCTGATGGACCTGTAAAGCCCGAGGCTAGCCAAGCTGCTGTATCGATGGTCACTGTCGAGGCTGAGACTCAACGAGTTAACGTGTCGGCCGATCCCAGACAGACAGATACCTTCCCCCATCTTGAGCGCAATTCGATCGATACCAATTTGGGTGCTGAGATCGCTGAACGCCTTGGAAGCTCTGGAACTGACAACTCAAATTCGCGTAAGAGCATTGTTGGAGGCGACAGGGAGCGTGCGGAGGTGCTTGCTGCCGTCCGCAAGGGAATTCTGAAGCGTAAGTCAAAGGGTTTTATTATTATAGATTCTCTTGCTAACAGGCTATAGGCCCTGGCTCAGCCAGCCCTTCTATTCGTCCTGCCGATTCCTCGCCGGGCCTTGATCTCCCCAGCGTTCCTGCTGTCACCGATTCCCCGAACTCCAGTGCCCCTAGCACTCCCAACGACGAGTCTCAGGGCCATCGCCGAACTGGCTCGATTGCTATTGGCAGCGAAGACTATTTCATGTCCGCTTTGAGGCTACGACAGGACAGCAAGAGCGCACCAAACACTCCCCACGGATCTACCAAGCGCAACGCTACTTTCTCGCCCCGGATTGTCTTCCACGATACTTGGCCTAGTCAGGAGTACGATCGTCGCGGTGAGATCGCTACCTGCAACCGATTGACTCCCATGCTTGCGCAGCAGATCAAGGAGGAGCTGAACACCTTCAAGATGGTACGTTTTGACATTGAGAACTACAACGTCACACCAGTTGCTGACAGGCTATAGGAGATGGAGGTTCACGAAAACTCAAAGATTTACACGCACTTTTTCTGATGATGGCAATGCCCACCACGAGGAGCGAAGCTTGTTAGCGCAGTGTTTTGTTTCCTTGACTGATACCGGAGATCAAACCGGAATCTTGTATTGCAAGCAACCATATTAACCGCTTGGGCGTTTGGGACAGCATTGTACGGTGTTAATGGTGTTAATCACTCTAACCAGTCTCTACATGTCATGTGGAATTTAGACCAAAGAGTCATACATTTCTTTAATTTTGCTTTTCTTCATCTGTCTTTTCTTTTCATCTGGGACCGACGAGGAATGGAGCGTAATGGAAATTACATACATACATATTTCTGGACTTGCAGCAGTGTAACCATTGAAACGGGGACACTGCGTTAATTCACAGAACATCATTTGCTAGTCTTGTCGACATGAACCAAAAAAAAATATATATCAATGGAATGGATACATCATCAAGTTTTAATCGGAGCATTTTACGCCGCCCTGTGAATGTTTGAGACATTAGTTATCTTGTTTTCAGAGCATCAGTATAAGTTTTCAGGCTATTTCCGAGTGGGCTTAGACGATGCAAGCATCAGGGGCTTAACATGATCATTAATCTCGATTGCGTGTAAACTTCAGATTTTGTTTGATCTTCATTTGATTCAGGGGACTAGGGAAGGGTACTTGGGTACATGATTTGTGGTGTTGCTTCCATGGCATGGATCTTTGAAGAAACCCACTATTGGAGGTACATGAGAAGAATTGAAATGGTACATGTACCGTACTCCGTACCCACCCATTGGATCTCTCGGAAATAAGGCTTAAGCCAAGGTCCCCCGCGATCTCTTCAGCCACAAGCCTCCCCCACCCCCACATCCGGGCCGTAACATTACTCGGAGGTAAAACGCTGAGGAAAAAAAAATATTTTGGTGGTCATACCAAAGGTTGTGAACACTCCCTCTAAACCATCTTGCGCCACGCCACGTTAAACACTCTGGATCGATTAACACGACGACCCTGGCTCTTGAAGAGTCCGGGATATCTACATATTTCTGTTTCAGTCCCCCGATTTGTCTGTTGCGCACAGCGCATGTCTACAATGACGACCACAGAGGAGAACCCCACCACCACCAGCGAGGGAGAGCGCCCTACCAAGCTGCAAGGACGAGCATTCTACGAGTCTATCGGAAGCCCCAAGTTCATCGTTGCGCCTATGGTAGACCAGTCTGAATTCGTAAGTTGTTGTTCGACCTAGTAATGTCTGAGTTGACTGACAACTTAGGCCTGGCGCATGCTGACTCGAAGTTTCATTTCACCCACTGAACAAAAGAGTCTTCTTGCCTATACCCCCATGCTCCACGCCCGACTCTTTTCGCAGGACGAGAAGTATCGCAAGGCACACTTCCAATCTGTTAAAACTGACGGCGAAACTCCCTGGCTTGACGGAAACCCTTCCATCGACCGCCCCCTATTCGTCCAGTTCTGTGCGAACGACCCCGAAGCGCTCCTTTCCGCCGCTAAGCAAGTCGCCCCTTACTGCGATGCTGTCGACTTGAATCTCGGATGTCCTCAAGGTATCGCGCGAAAGGGAAAGTATGGTGCTTTTCTCCAGGAGGACCAGGACCTCATCTTCAGCTTGATCAACATCTTGCACAAGGAGTTGCCTGTGCCCGTGACAGCCAAGATTCGAATCCTGGACACAAAGGAGGAGACCCTGGCATACGCGCAGAATGTCCTGAAGGCTGGCGCATCCATCCTCACTGTCCACGGCCGACGAAGGGAGCAGAAGGGGCATTTGACGGGCCTGGCTGAGTGGAAGATGATTCGGTTTTTGAGAGATAGCCTACCCAAGGAGACAGTCATTTTCGCGAATGGAAACATCCTTCAGGAGGGAGACATCGAGAAGTGCCTCGAGGCTACAGGAGCTGATGGCGTCATGAGCGCCGAGGGCAACCTCAGCGACCCTGCTATCTTCACAAAGCCACCACCCGTCGGAGAGGAGGGACGAGAGTATTGGAGAGGAAAGGATGGAAAGGGGGGTTACAGGGTTGATGCTGTGTTCAGGCGATACATGGACATCCTCCACGAACACGTTTTCGGAGAGAAACACATTGAGCGCCGACCACTTTTCATGCCCGGTGACGATACTGAGTGGATGAACGAGAGCGAGACAGTTGAAGACGAGCCACCATCCAAGAAGCGAAGAAAGGACTTGGGCAAGAAGGGGGAACAGGGCCCCAACATGTCAGCCATGCAACCCCATCTTTTCCATCTATTGCGACACTTTGTCTCCAAGCACACCGATGTGCGAGACATGCTAGCCAAGAGCCGAGCAGGCGATATGGAAGCCTACGAGCGAGTGCTATCTGCCGTGGAGCGCAAGGTTGCAGAAGGTCTCATTGAGTACGAGCGCACCAATGGCGAGAGCGTTGCGGAGACACCACTGGCCGAGGGCGAGGAGGATCCTCCCGAGACTGAGAGCTCAGTGGGCACACAGAGGCGGTGTCGAAGACCTTGGTGGGTGGTTCAGCCGATCATTCGGCCTCTGCCGAACGAGGCGTTCAAGAAGGGGGCCTTGACTATGAGTAAGAAAGATAAGGTCAAGGCGCAGGGACAGAAACAGGAGGAAAGGGGCAAGCGAGAAGATATCAAAGCACGAGATGAGGCTTTGGCGGGATAGAGTTATGATCGTAATGAGTATTATATAGATGGCGTACAGGGGTGACATGTTTAGAATAGATCAAAAGACAGCTTCTCATTTTTGCTAGACGTAATTGATCCTAAGATTCCTCAAATATATCCTAAAATCATAAGTAATTTAGGTAAAACTTATATTTATGTGACATAATTAGTGAAGGGAGGGATTCCATACCTACTTACGTATAACAGTAGCCATGTGACCTGTCTCATAGGAAATAGGAATGCCAACAAGAGTATATATATAGGCTTATCCATCTTCTACTTCACTTGAGTTGGAACTGGCATAAGAAATGCTGCCAATTCCCCAGTGGCCTATGGAAGGTTATGCTCGAGTCGGGGACAGAAAATGAATCCCACTATTATTGTGTTGTTTCTTTCTTTCAGCTGTCACTTATAAAGAAGCACAAGTGAGAAGGAAGAAATTGTATTGCATGATTAACTGCACGTTGAAATCTGTTTGCAACAACCTGAAGGTATTGTGACGAAGTGCACTCCTAAGGCGAGGAAGTGAGGGACCAGAGCTGGCGTCTATTTGACAGTTGCCTTGGCCTGCCTCATATTCATCTTTCTTCTCACCATCTCAGGTCTATCTTCCCTTCTGCATCATCTATCATCCACACAAGAGCAATATCTACCTAGTAGAAGCCAGGCTTAGTTCAAGACAGTATCCCTGCCACAATAACCAACGTCCCATATATCAAGTTTCGATACCTCTGAGTCTGGACCATGGACAACATACCACCACTTCTGGTACAAATTTGGCCTTTGATGAGGGGCATGTATTCTCACGGCTTTATTTCCGCTGATTTACTCATGGGTTAGTAGAGAATTGTATCGTGCACTACGAACTTTGCTAATCTCACTTAGACTCACTTTCGTATTGGCCTCAGGGTCTGACGAATAATGCTTTACTCAGAAGCGACATTTCAGAATTCCTCAGAGCTGCCACAGTCTGTCATGGAGGAACTTTCTGTGACGTGAATGGAATATGTCACTCCCTTGAAAAGCCGGTTTTCTTCATTTTTCGCAATGTCAAGTTTACTGCTCTGCCTGAGACGGCAAGGATACCATGAGAATGCCATATCAGATTTGGGTCTCCTTACGTTAGCTAAGATCTTATGTCCTGGAAATATCATTCCTATTCTATCTTTAAACTGGACTGCTGTTATCTTTATGTGAAGTAGCCTCACAAGGAAAAGACTTATATATCTTTGCAGTTCTTGCCATGCAACCTCTCTTATGGCTTTCTTTGTTAATAGTACATGGGATATCACCTACTGTTTGTAGACATCTTGTTACTTTGAATACTTCGAATTTTGAATAAGTTGTAAATAGAATGTATTTCAGATACTGATGTTTGTTTCTCTTCCTGGATTTGTTTCTTGCCAGTCTGAGGTAGATGGATTTATACAAACCACATATGATGATTGTAGGCACCTGCATAGGTATACAAATAAAACAAGTTTGCAACAACTGAAGCAATTTACTTGATACAAATAGTCTAAGGAAATGGTGTTAGTGTCAACGTTAATGCCAATATCATTGTCTGTCTTGAGATATGAACCATTCTTAATCCCTCTACCAACTTTAATCTCTTTTCTTTCTCAACAACTCCTTAATCGCAAAGATATACAGATTAAATAGAAACAGTCTTGTGGAAGACCAACCTCGCAAGTACCATCGCCTCTCATCCGGTTTCTTCACTCCTTCTTGAGGACCGACCCATGACTCTCATCATGGCATGGTTCGCCCCAATCCTTCAGGCCATCGGTTTTACACCCAACGGCCTCCTACTGGATTAGTTGATATCCAGATAGAGTACTCAGCGTGCTAACTTATAACTTGCCAAGGATCATTTGCTTCTTGGATTCAGGGCTTGATGGGCAATGTTGCACCTGGAAGCCTCTTTGCGGTTTTTCAGAGTACTGCCATGGATGGCTATGGAGCTGGGATCTTGGGAAATGTATTAAACCCTTTTTCTGCCTTCATGGGTTACACATTTGCGCGTTTCGTATACTTAGCTTTTGGCCAAGCTAGGGAAGCTGGGAACTTCACCTATACAAGTTCAGAAAGGACGATAGATTTCTGTCATTGGAGTTGTTCTTGACAGTGTGATACTGGATTTAAAATGACGTCTCTGTATGTCTCTAGATTATTTGCACACTTTTACAGAGTATATTTGTTGTCTTAAATCAAACGCAGTGTTGCCCCTCATCACAAATACCCTTATTACAAAAGACTTGGCCGCCTGCGTCGTTTGCCTGTTGCATGTATGACAATTTGTGGAAGGATTGTCATGTTGTATTGTTACGTCGTAGTAACTGCCATTCAGTGTTGACGGATACCTATATCAACTTCGAACGCTCTTTTGGGACTCTCATCCCAAACACTCTCTCATCCATAACTAGGAAACGGCCTACCCAACTTTCATCGACCTCAAACAACCCACACCAGTCTAAAAAGTCCAAAACAACTGCTAGGTTCCCATCGGTCAAGTCCATTCTGTTGGCAGTGAGTGTCGCTGAGCACACTAGCATTAACCGCCATATGCTGACAGTAGGACAAGGCGACCAACAGCACTCTTCAGTATGTAAAAGAAAATCCAGTATCCATAATGGCCATGGGTCTAGGAGCTGGAATGGTTATCGCACCTGGGCTCGTGGTTACACCCGTTGTTTCAGCTGCAGGGTTTACTGCAGAAGGTGTCGCTGCGGGTGAGTGTTACCAAACAATCCAAGCCCACGGTGGCTTCACTGACTTGTTCTAAGCGTCCCTTGCTGCTGGTATCCAGAGTTTAAATGAGGATGTCGCGAGCAATAGCGCCTTTGCGATCTGTCAATCATATGCAACTGGTGGCTTAGGCACCGCCGTTATTCATGGTTTGGTACAAGGAACTGGAGTTGGTCTTGGCCTTGGCTCCATCTTTTCCAAGTGGAAACATAATATCAAGTATTGCGAATCCGAATCTTCAGATAATACAGACGGGTCCAAGGCGAACGTTACTGATAAAGAGGATAACACTGGGTTGCACCAGGGCAAGGAAATGAAGGCATAGCCTTGCCAGTAAACAGCACTTCTCACATACGCTTACAAGCCTTGGATTAAGAAAGACAATCTTAAAAAAATACCAGCTGGATAAGTGCATACGAATGCTTAACTGAGAAGCGCAGGGCTTGCAAACCGAGGCGATGTTTTATTCGTCAAGACCACGAAACCATTAGTGATCCGGTTCGTGGTTTAGAGTGAATAGGCAATGTGATTTCTGCTCAAGTTGAACGTCCCCAGTTAATAAAGAGCATCTGGAATTGGTTGCTTGATGAGGCCGCATTCGCTTGGCCTTTGTTATCTGCACAGCCCCAAGTAGGTCGTTGATTGGGCTGCCGAACTCGATGGTAGTGAATGGACCAACAGTGCAGTTGCCTGCCAGCTGGTTATAACAACACCTCTACTGCCTTCATTTCTGGTTATTATTCTCTCACCTTACAACATCCAAAGAATCAGAAGAACTCAACGCAGATACAATTTGGCCTATAGACTACTCATCCTTTTCCCATGCGAGTAAGTGACACCATAATCGACCTGGAACACCTGCTGACCATAAATGTAGTCTCTTATTCGGAAAATGCAGGTTCTGCAGAATACATCCTCAACAGCCATCGTGGCCGCTGGTGCTGCAATGGTCGTGGCCCCTGTTGTTGTCGCTGGCCCGGCCTTGGCCATCGCTGGCTTTGGCACTGGTGGCATTGTCGCTGGTCAGGATTTATTCCTAAATACCTTGATATGCTAACTCCTCATAAGGTTCAGCTGCCGCTGGCATTCATAGCGGTATCGGCAGTGCCGTAGCTGGTAGCGCCTTCGCCATCCTTCAGAGTGCCGGAGCTGGAGGCGCCGGCCTTGCTGTTGTAAACGGCGTTGTTCAGGCGGCGGGACTTGTCGTGGGCACCAGCGGTATTGCAGCCAAGCTCAAGGGCCAGCGTAATGGAGACAACGACGCCGAAGACCAGGGTGAAAAGGATGGAAGCGACGAGGAAAACAATGCAGAGGATATGGTTATCAAGAAGAAAGACTTTCATATAAAGAGTCGGATGTAGTCTGTATATCCTTCGCTCCGATACCTAGCTTTGAGATGAATGGGTGGACAGCTTGGTGGCATGACTGGGTGACTCTCATCTACAGCATCACACTTCTCAATGGCGATAACTTAGTTATTCAGAATGCAGGCGGAAATGCTGATATACACTACAAGTCTTTGTGCCTGCTTGGCTCGCAGGGGTAGAGGCTGGCGATTGTAGCTTGCAGGCATGTATAAGACCACTGTCGTCTTTACGTTGATTGGCAGTATCAATGCGCGTATAGTGTACTCAATCACAGTCGCTTCATGCTCAACGCTTCAGAGACTCTAAGATGGTAGTGTTGCAGAATACTCGTCGCGCTGGTGGTTATCAATAAGACGACAATCCCGGTTGCCTGAACATATTCTTGATTTTATGTGCTTTTACATACTTTATATAGTACTTACCTGATTCTAACTTTGTAAAGTAGCCCCTTTATTCTTCATTCTTTATTCTTTATGGTGGTAGTGTAGGAATCCGAGAACTGTGCCTCAACCAACAACCCCTATCCTTCATTGGCCAAGGTCGTGTGCACTCTGAAAGTAAAGGTCTTGTAGGTAGCTGGAGCCTTTTCGCAGCCTTTTAGTGTGATACAATCACTACGAGAAACTGTGCCTTGTCGCCCGCCCGCTTGTCACTGAATCACTGTCACACACTGCCCGCCCGCCATTGTTACACCTCGTGCCCTGCCTTAGGCACCTTTCTCTGCCTTATTCAACGTGCCCTTATCTCTGCACTGCTTTATTTTCATCCTCTCCTTCCCTTCTCTTCTTCTCTCCAACAGGTAGCCACATATCAACAACACAACACACAACACACACAAGCCAAATATTACCTACCTGAAATATCCAACATGTCAACGTCATAGAATGACCAGCAAGAGGGTGTCGCTTCCTTGTCGCCCGAGGACGACAATAAACCCAATGGTGAGGGTGAGGGTGAGGATGAAGTCCCGCAGAGTCGGGTCGAGCATGAGCTGGAGCGATTTCGCCGGGTAAGATATCACAAGCCAGCATCGTGCCAGATTCCTGGTACTAACAACATACTTCAGCTCAAAGACGACTTCTTCCGGCCTGCTCCTGCAGTCAAGGAAGAGCCCAAGGCTCCCAGGAGGGACCGTAAGTTCAAGCGACTGTGCCGCCAGTTTCGCAAAGGGGATTGCCGCCGAGGTTCATCTTGTCATTTCTACCATTTCGTCCCCAAGGACCTCCCTGGCAAGCAGTTTGAGGGCCATCCGGTAGATCTGTACTTCGCCAACTTCCAAGGGTTCGCTCATAAACGCATGGCGCCCTTCTTCGATGAGTTCTATCGCATGTGCGATCACTTCGGCTGGTCTGATGACGAGGCCACTGAGCCCTGGTACAATTTTCGCGTCGCCCTTGTCCAGGAGTTCAACTACGTCTTTGGCGAAGACGAGAACGACCTGCAGAACTGGCAAAAAATGTTCAAAATTATCGGCTTGCCCGAGCCCACTTCTCTCGGTGAAGCACACACAGTACGTGAAATCCCCTACTACTGCCATTTACAACGATAGGCTTACGATGAAACCAGGTCATGCGCCCAACTCGTGTCAACCTCGTGGACATGCTTGAATCAAGTCGTACCGGCGAGCTAGTTCAACGCTTCGAGACTCTGAAGGATCTCAGCGATTATTCCTACAGAAGGGGGGAGGCCTTGAATGATTCGAAAGTTCTCTACAGGAACAAGGCCTACCACAAGAATGAGGACTTCTACAGAGATAAGGTCCTACACAACGACAAGGTCTTTCCTAAAGAGGACGCATACGCCGGTGGTCTCTTGAAGATGATGCTTCGTGAGATCTCGTTCATCAACCAGTATCTGGGAACCAGGCTCGGGGGTACTGAACTGGGTCATGGCTATTCAACATCTTAATCGCGTTACGCCGTCACCAGCTACGCCCACCACCACCACCATAAGCACTCTCCTTTTGGTGAAATTCTTCTTCTAGCCAACGCCTCAAATCATCAACCAGCTTCTTTGGCGCGAGCCACTAATTCTCCTTTTCTTCTTCTTCTTGGCATGAGCCACACTTCTTCTTTTCTTCTTCTTCTTCTTCTTCTTCTTCTTCTATCCTTTGGCGCGAGCCACACTTCTTCTTCCCAGGATTTAAGAACGCCCGAGAAGCTTGTGGTTTTACAGCCCAAGTGGAGGCACCAGATCGATGGCTGGCACCTTCACGTGGTGATCTGGGTCAGTAGCAGAGAAAAGTTGTCTCTGTGAAGCTAAGACCAGCCTTGTATATTATATACAGGGATATTGAGCATGGTCAGCATGCATCTATCATATGTCCATATCCCAGTCCCCAACTTAACCCTCGAATGGATTCGTAGTCTCTACACTCGAATACTCCATTTTCAAGACTGTTGAGAGTCTAGTCGCGAGCATAGTCACATCAATGTCCAGAGTTGCCAAGCCAGCGCTTCCTAAACATAAGTCAGCCCCTCTGTTGCCCCAAATCATGCTTGATAGACGTACCAGCGCCAATCGCGACGCTACCAAGAGCCATAGTTCCGATACGAGCTTTGGTGTTTGTCGTCTTTGAGCCCATCATGATGATACCGATGCCGAATGTAGTTACGTTGTTGCTGGCCTTGGGCGGTTCCTTGGATCTTGAGCGAGTTTCCATACTGGTGAATGTGACGATTTTACCGGATGGAAAGAATAGGAGAAGCGCGATAGCTGAAGTTCAGAGATAAATTTCCAGAGGCCAACAATATTTATATTCATAGAACAATCACTATTTCTTCAACCAAGGACCTCCCTTTGATAAAACATGAAACCATTCACTTTGTCATGATGCATCCAACAAAGAGCATGAAATTCACCGTTGAAGAAATCCCAAGAACAATGACGCTAGACCTCAAAAGCTTACAATTTTGGTAGTCCCACTGATGATGCAACTCCTTAACCTGTTCTTCTAATTATAAGCAACCCCTGTCTTCATTATTTCCAGCTCCTTATCTTCCTCTGTCCCCTCAACTTCCTCTTCGTCCTCGCTTCATCGGTGGCGGTGACCGAGAAACACTATCGCTATAACGTCTTCTCTTTGGCGGCACAGGGCTCAAAGACTTCTTTGCTCCACGGCGCGGGGGACTAGGTGACCGCGAGTATGAGGCTTGGCGGCCATTGCGCGCAGGTGGGGGCGATACGCTGTCAGGCCTGGCTCTTCTTGGAGGCGGGGATCGCGAATCGTATGAGGGCGAGCGACTGTATTGCTTGCCAGCGTCTCGCGGTCCGTCACTCACGGAAGAGCTGTTGCGTCGATGTGAGGCTGGACCGGCATTTCCGCGCGGTCGGCCTCGTCGAGGTGGGCTGCCAGAGTATGACCTCTCCCGTTTTCTCACAGGGGAAGGAGATCGGCTCTGGGAACCGTATGAGCGGCTTCGCCCATCTCGAGCTGGAGGTAGAGGCGACTGTCCTCCCGAAGCGAAGGAATCCTTGCGTCCACGTGCTTGACGTGGAGGCGTGCGGGAACGACTTCGAGATGAGTATGAGGCGCTGCGAGCCCGACCCTTGCCGTTTCGTGGGGCAGGGGATCGTGAGCGGCTCTCGCTATCGTAACGACGTCCTCGTCGGGGAGGGCTGGCAGAGCGAGACTCGCTGCGTCCCCTTCCTCGTGCGGATACAGATCTTGAGTATGACCTTGATCGCGACGAGCTGAATGAACGTCCCCGGCTTCTTCGATCGGGAGACCGAGAGAGGGATCTTCCTCGGTCAGCGACCTTACGTGGTGTTCGCGATCTAGATCGAGATCGCGAGTAAGATGAGCCTGTGTACGACGAGTAGCTTGAAACTGAATCAGAGTCTGAATCAGCCGCAGGGGGTGCAGGTAAAGCAGGTTTGGGCATGTTCTGTAGGTAGGTTCGCATCTCTTCTGTGAGAGCACCCATGCCGATACTTGTAAAGTAGTTGATGGAGAATCTGATATTGCGGGGGTTATCCTTGGGGAAGAGGCCTTCCAGGTTGGGGCGCAGGGTTTCGTCTGTCATACGTGCCCTCAACTTGGGCATACCGGTTTCCTCTGCGATGAACTGAAACAGGATCTTAATAAAGATACGGCTACTGGATGTGGTTTCATCCTCGTTCAAGTGAATGACAGATAGGCAGTGCCAGCCCAGGGCGTCTGAAGCAAACATGTGACCAAATAACATCGCAATATTGCGCAATTTGTTGTTCTCGTATCGATGGATAGTGTCGTAGTACTTGGCAAAAGCCTGCTCAAACAGGTCGCACCACAGTCGGTTGATCTTGGCGAAGCGCTCACCAATCATGCCAAAGAACTTGGTGTACGTCTTTTCTTGTGAACAGCACTCCACGATCATCGAGGGAAGTTCTGGCTCCTGTCCGGCAGGGAGGTTGATCTTCATGAGCTTGTGAACAGCTTCCTCAGGATCGGCACTAGACATGATAGTGAGGTAGATAGTCCTCCGTAGATTGACCAGATCGGCATTAGACTGGTCCTTGATTTCCATGGCTTTCGTCTTCTCGTCCTCCTCGTCTTCAGACGAACTCTCGTATTCATCCTCGTCATCCTCGTCGTCGCTACCTTCGCCTAGGATCTCAGCCTTCAGCTTCTTGTACGCCTCTTCGTGCTCCTCCCACTCCGCGTCGAATTTGAAAATGTTGAGTCCATCTTGCACATCGATTTCGCCCTCCAGCTCGATCCGATGTGTGATCTGATCCTCCTCTTCAACCAAATCCAACTCCTCCTTGACAGCTGGGTTGTCCTTGAATTTGTCCTTGCGCACCTGGAACAACACTTCTATCATGTACTGTGTTCGCTTGTCGATATCGGCTTCGTGCAGAATGTTTCGAAATTGGTCAAATACAGCCATGGCAATAGACGGCTGCATCTCCTCCAGATATTGTCCAACCTCTCGGCAGAAACCAACCGCAATCTCAACACTGTCGTCGGTCGGCTTATGAAGCAGGAGAAGAAGAATCTGACCGGCGAGCATTTCATGTTGAACCTGCTGGTTGATGAGATGCGCCAAGAAGGTGGTCGAGGAAAGGCAGACAGCCTTGTCGTTTCGCTTGAACCCCTTTCGGAACTGCATAACCAAACGACGAGTCAGGAGCTCGCCGACCTGGGGTAGCTTGGTGTTGACGATAGCAGCCATGGCGGCATAAATCGGTGTGAACGGTAAACTGGCAGCCTGAGCCTTCATGATCGATCGACAAAACAAACCACGACCTCGAATCAAATTCTCTCCAAAAAGCTCGGGGACGATGAACTTGATGTTCGCAGTATTGACCTTGTTGATCAGACCATTGATACTCTTTTTGAGCGCTTCCCATGCCATGCGCTGATACTCCTTGCTCGTCTTATCCGTGATCTGGGCCTGGAGCGCGCGCAGTCGAGCGGGTGGGATATATGTACCGCCGGATCGCATTGTGAGAAGCTTCTCGTACTCTGCCTTTGCGGCCGCCTGTTTCTCTTCTTCAGTTCGAACAGGCGCAGCTTCTCGTTTTTGCCGGGGAGAGGCTGATCGCTGGTCTCTCCCAGGACGATATGAATCGCCATCACGCTTGTCGTTGCGATCGCGGTCCCGACGCGGGAGATCGACCTCCGCAGAAGCCATCGTGAGAAAAAATCACACTCGCAGTTGCAGTTACAGTCGCGGTCGATTTGGTTTATCGTGTCGATTACTGCGTCCTGGATATTGATGGCGTGGGGGCGAGAGAGTGAAAGTCTTTACGAACCGAGAAAGATGTCGTTGCTAGCTTCGTCGCGCGCGAAGTAATGTCAAGTTTGAAAAAAGATCTCCAGCCACATTTGAAGCTCCGAGGTCATGTGGCAGTGCAGTTGTGGCGCCCCACCTTTAGTCGTCACGTCTCCTGAAGCTTGTCCCTAAAGCCAACTGGACTTTTTGACGGCAACCATTTCACCACCAAAAGATACTGCCACGACACTCCTTTATTTCTACTTCTCGGCCTCAATCTTCATCTCTGCCCAACAAAGACTACCCTCGCTCGCTTTGCGCATCTTTGACAATGGTAAGCAGCATCACCTGTCAAGGCCTGATTTACACGCTGTCCCCTTTACGCGCTTCAGACCAGGGCATCGTGGCAGCCCCTCGTGGTGCTTCAACTTTACTCACATAATAATTCTTATTACAGTTGGACAAAATCGTCGGTCTCGCCATGCTCGTGGCCGCTTCCGTCGTCTTCACCTACTACACCATCTGGACTCTTCTTATGGTAAGATGCCCCTCATTTCTCAGCCCGATGCGACTATGCACCCCTACCTGTGTACACCAGCTTAGGCATTGAACACACTGTCAACTAACAATTGGTTAGCCCTTTGTCGACGACGATCAAGCTCTCCAGAAATTCTTCCCCCCTCGCGTTTGGGCCATTCGCATCCCCGTCATTATCATCCTCCTCGGTTCCGCTGTTGTTGGCTCATTCCTCGGCATGGTTATGATTCGGAGCAACCAGAAGAAGGCTGCAAAGGCCAAGGCTGCCGCTAAGAAGGCCAACTAGGAAGGCCAACTAGACGACCACATGTCGGTTATATACTTGTAATCATTCAGTGTCTTTTAATGGCGTTGTTGCGCCCCAAGACCTAATCACACTATGAGACTTTGAAGCCTCATGCCAATGTCTTGATGCAGAAGAGATGAACACTGCAGGAAATGGGTATCTAATCTTTTTCTATTTATAATAAGGCATTATGATCTGCTAAACGACCGTGCTAAAGAGTGTTTCTTCCGTACAAGCAAATGCTCACATATCAGAATCAAACTCCAACGTACCAGACCAAGAGTTGGGTTGAACGTAACTAATCATGATTCACACGAAAGGATACAAACTTTGCTCCATATCGCCAATCAGCTTGAGCAATGAATTGCCATTCCAACCTCGTATACATATAATCATGCCAAGCCCAAGGACCTCGACGCCAATCCCAAGACGCCCGTTGTCTGTCAGAGAGTTCTTCTCACACTCTCTGATCTGCAAAGTCAAGGACTTCACAGTCATCCTCGAAAAAGCCATCTTCGCCTTGACTTCCACCTTGTGCTCCACGTCGTCTCCTTGTTGTCACCACGATCTGCTCCTGGTCGCCATACTGCATCACGCGCTCCATCGCTGAAGGGGGCAATGCAATATGGTCTTCGGGGCCGTCGTACTCCTCCTCAGCAACTGTTGGCAAGCCTAAATCCAGTCGAACCACTGGAATATCCTGACCAAAAGCCCAAGCCGTTGTGTTTGAGAATCCTTTAGATGAATTTGGTTCCATGGGTTGCCCCTTCTTCTTCTTTTTCTTGGAAGTAGTGTTTTCGTCTAGACTTGTCTCAGCTAGTATAGCTGAGACGACTTCGAGCTGATCAGCTGTTCCTCTCCGGTACTCGCAGAGAGTAACTCGTCGATCTGTGTGGAAAGGCTGATAGGGCGCACTAGACTCTATCTCGGCTTGAGGGATTGATGATTCCATGGTTTGATCTGTTGCCGCAACACGAGATCGGGGGTTCAGCGTGAGCGTGTTTCCTGCATCCATATCACGGTCCGAAAGGTCGAGGATTTCATCTTGAGCTCCCAGGTCAACCATCTGTCGGACAGCTGGAGCAACCAAGTCGCTAGGTAGAATCGGCACATTGTAATCGTGATACCTGCTAGCCCGTGTCACTCGCCTGCCAGCCTGTACGCTAGATCGGCGAGTTCGACAGGAGAAACCTCGTACTAGACCGTTGCCAACCACAAAGAGTCCTTGATGCTTTCTGCTTTTGACCCAGGCCACGCAGGATGCCGAAGGAAGGCCTGAGCTAAGCGGCAAGGACACTCGGTTTTCGCCAGTATGCCGAAGCTGGTTAATGGCGGTTCCTGTCTTGCCAAGTGAACTGCTGATACTAGCAGCGATCACTCGCCCACCCATAGCCGCTGAGTCTTTTAGGCTGTTGCCAGTCACGTTTTGTACGTTGCCACTGCTGCGACGAGGTCGTGAGACGAAAGGTTTCGCAGCTTGATAGGCTGCACCAAAAGCTCCAGTAGCTAAGGAAACAGCCGTGTTGGGCTGCTCTGGTGTTGCGGTGCCACTTTCAAGTGCAGCTTGGCGACGGCGAGGTGCAGGCCACATAAACGCACTTGAAGGCATATCAAGTAGATGAACAGTGCCGCGCTCGGTCACCATAGCTAACCGCTCCCCCTGCGATTGCGTCCAAGCGACATCGACAATGCGTGCGACAGTCATTCGTGAAAATTGTGCAATTTGACGGACCTGAGGTCCTGTGCTTGCATTTGGCGTGACAGTGGTCTGGAGAGGGGATGATCGTGTATGTTGAATACGAAACAGATCCCAGACTGTTTGCACATCGCCTTTGCTGCTAGCAGTGAACAGGGACAAAGATGATGGCGAAAATGAAAGAAAACTGCAGCCCAAAGGCGGCGAGAACGTAGTAATCGGATGAATAGTAGATGAATTAGTGAGCGACTCTACATCAACAATCGACACAAGCCCTGGGTCTTTCGCTCCAACCGGGCCGGCAGGACCATGAGTTGGAGGGAAGTTGACTGGGTCGCCACGAGGAGATCGAGTACCGGCCCAGTTCTGAGGAGGCGAGCGGGCTTGTTGAGTTTGCGTTTGGGGGGTTGACGACTTGTTCCAGTATGAATTCCAAGCTTGGAGGCCTTGCTGTCCAACCCACTTAGCGCCTTGGATAAGTTCCTGGGTCGTCTCTCGCATGATCTTATTAACGACACTATCGGAAATAGGAAGATCTACCGATGCAGAAGACGAAGGGAGCTGCGGCGGCGTCACAGTGGCGAGTCCAGGTGCTTTACCAAGAATGGGAAGTGGTACGTGAGCCCTCAACGAGACTTGCGACGAAGGCGTCGCAGGACAGTAAGCGATCCATCGTCCACTAACTGCGAGAATGGGTGTTTGCGGATTTGAGCGTGGTGGTGCGGTCGAAGACTGCGTCTTATCAGCCTCCTCTGGCACCTCACCTCGGGTGCTTTGCTGGAGTCTGGTCCAGATCTTTCCGACACATGTAAAATCATGACCATTTTGATCTTCCAATAATTGCAAGTAGACCCAGCATTCTCCAGTAACGCCCGAGCAAACTGCAAGTGTACCTGAGTCCGCTCGAATCGTGAAAGAGCCACTGGGTGAAGGAGGTCTGAAGATTGGGTTCGTAACGGAGATTTCAGGGTTGATCGGGATCTTTGGCGCTTGAAGCAACACATCAACGAGTTGGTTGGTCCTGAGTGAGTACACCTCTACAGACGTTTGATATGAGTCGATGGTCTGTCGCCCTTGGAAGCCATCCTGGTGGGTGAAGACGGATCGAGGGCTTGCTGCCCCGTCAAGCCTGGGGCTTGGACCCTCGTCCTGTACAGAGCCAGGTACAGCTGAGGGTAGAACTGGCCCATGCAACACCACCGCCACAAGAGGGAACAGAGCTTTATTACTGTTGCCAAGCGTCCAAGGAAGGATCTTGGCATGGTGAGCGCCTCCTCGTAGGCCCTTTAGACTCGCAACAGGCTCAAGACCTCTCTTGCCCACAGCGTACACATCCAAGCCACCTTCATACCCCGCGATAACGACGTTACTTGGACCAAATGAGAAATCGGGGCATTCGGGTAGCTTGTCGAAGCCAAAGAAATAGCCTCGTTCGCCGGCTTTCATGCCCGAGTTGTTAGTCATGTTGAGGTCGATATCTGGTACACCATAGAAGTGTGGCTGGGGTTGATGGGGCAGAGGCGGATGGTTTCCCATCCTCGAGCCTTGGAAGGGGGAGTTGACCGAACTGCGTCGGTAGGGGACACTCGGAGGTGGTGTTTCTGGAGATTGATATTGGGCGTCCATCTGGAAGCTCAAAGGACGTCGGCTGTGGTTTGGAGGGGATAGAGATGAAGGCGAGGGACTCATGAAATGGCGCTGTACGGGCCATCCTTGTTGCAGTCGACCTGAGTCCTCATAAGAAGACGGTTGGGTGGGAGGTGAGTCGCCCATGATACTGATCAAGTTTCCTGGAGAGCCGGCCATGCCGTTCCTCATCCATTCATTGTTCATACTCGGTGCTGTGCTCACGGAAGCTGGAGTTGTGGACAAAGCAGCCAGCATAGGGGAGACAGCAGGGTTGACATTGTCAGGGCCAAAAGAAGGCTTAATCTCGGGCGTGTCGACGGGGGGCGTGGAAGCGACCGAAGTAGATGAGCTCTTATTATCTCCGCTACCGCTGATATTTGTATTCACGTTATCCTTGTTGGTGTTGGCGTTACCGTTATTGACAGTGACAGTGCTATGTGACTGCGGTCAGCTAGGTACTTAAAGTGGTCCATGATAGCCCAGAGGAGTCATGCGGACGGGGAGGCTCACGCGAATTTACCAGCTGTTTGCTTTGTCACGGCCGCGGCGATGCCGCCACTTTCTCTGGCATGTTTCCTCTCCTTCTTAGAAGCTGTCGAGAGGGTCATGGTCAGCTCTCCTGTTTGTTAAGGAGGAGCGCGATTGCGCAAGCGGTTCGGGTTTGGGGATCCCAATGCCAGCGGCTGATAGGCCATACATAGATGGAGGGGTATTAAGGTGGGAATAGAGTTCCAGTAGAGAGGCACTTACAAGGCATATGCAGATTTGGACAAGTGTCGGAGCAGTTTCCTACCCCTAAAACGAAAACGCTACGCTCGCGTTTCTGCAGAGCGCGTCTGTTATAAAAGAGGCGTCAAGTCGATTCTCTTGCAGTCGAGGTGACGCCGGCACTTGTCTAGGTTCGAAGTCTGTGTTCCTATGTATTTCGCTTCGCTCGCACAGATCGGGGGGTTGATTCGCAGCAGCTACTATCGGATACAGGAGGCGAAGGAAAGGAAATGCAGATCAATATCGGTCAGAGCGAGCCGAGTTGAGTTGCGTTATTATCGTGAAAGAACGGCGAAGTGCTCGAGATCGTTGGGTTAGCGGCGTAGACCAGCTCGTCGCGTCTATCAAGTTGAGTTTGAGTCGATGCAATATAGAACAGATGCAGATGCAGATTAGAAAGGGAAAGATCGTTATAGAGTTGGAACCAAGGAAATATTCAGACGCTTTGTTGAAGTTTGTATCGTATAGTCATTCACAGTTGTAAGTGAAGGAGGAGAGCTCAAAGGACTGATGGGAGCTGGCCGAAGAGTCACTCTCTGATAGATGCCATCCAACCCATCCATGTGTGATGCCTAGATTCACACCTCTGTTCCAATGTGACGTGGGGTGTAATAGAGGGGTCGGGTGGTCTAGGGAGGGCAGTAGGCAGTAGAGCAGTAAGGCAGTGGAGGCTGGCAGTGGACATCACCAACACATGCACTGTAAGCGATAAGGAAGTGGCTCTTCTAGAGACCGGTTGATAAGACGCCCTTCGACCCTCCACCTCCACCTCCACCTCCACTTTCACCCGAACATCATCTTGACGGGCACATCAATGGCATTGGCGGATCTGCCACTACGCACGCCTCGGCCTGCCAGGAACCAAACCAAACAGCCCGCATTTCTAGCTCAACCGGAAGATCAAAGGTTTCTTTTTCGTACCGGGCAACTGGATAGGGAGGCATGATTGACACATCCAGTACCCCCGGTTATAGCCCGCGACTCTGTTGACCTCGATAGGTTCTGGATAGATGACGAGAGCAAACCTTTGATGGAACAAGGTCCATCCGGTCTGCGCGGGGTTGAGTTCATGCGCTGGCCAGAGAGTGAATAGGAGGGTACAAATCCGGAGGTTACAGCGCCTCAGTTACACCTTGAATCGGTTTTCGATTCGATACCTTGCCTTGTCATCCACCATCATAACAGGTTTGACAGGCTTCCATGATACTGGGACAGTATACTCGGCTATCTTGAAAAGGTCACAACGATGACGACTGAATCTTCGATCTTATGCAGTCCTTATTGTCTCGATACCTGTCATCATTCATCCATTCCTCTCATGGTTCAATAAATCGTGCCCCATCCATCCGACCCAGCTAAGCCACATGATTCTACGCCGTGATCATGGGTCAGGTGAGCTATGCCATTTACGCCATCAGCATGGCCGTGCCTCTCTAATCACCATGGGGCGACACACTGATATCCCAGATTTAGCACTCAAAGCAAGGGACGGTGAACCTTGGCTTAGCTTAGAAAATGCTGCGCTGCTACAGTGAGGATTAGATTGGCACCTGAATGGCCTTTTGGGTGTGCCGTTAGTATTTCTATCCTTGGCTCTCCCTGCCAGAGCTCCCGTCAATCGGCGCGTGTTGATCCCAGCTTTACCATTCGACAACGGTATTCTTCGGCATTTGTCGATTCTACTCCGCAAAAGTCAACATCTCCCACGAGCCATTGATGACGTACCTCGTTGGGCGAAGCTGTTTACAGTTGCTCTGCGAGCGATTGCTTGACATTGAATAACTAAAGGGCTATGCACAAATTCATTTTTGCTTGCTTTTTTTTTGGTTGGATCCGTCATCTTTGTCGGACATGACTTTCACAGCAGATGTCCATCAGTCTGCAGCCAGACGCGGTATTGGCTAAACTTCCACTGTCCATCAACCTTCCTGACGACTGCATGTGCCGACCAAGCAGCCTCTTTGAGCCGTCCATCTGTCGTGGTAACGCTGACTTCTCCCAGAATCATGCACTCATTTGAGTCGGAAAATCGCCCAGGAAAGACTTTGAGAACCGTGTGTTTACGCTCTTTGATGTGCTTCCACATCCGACTTCGGAAATCAACCAGATCTATGGTCCTTATCAGCTCAATGTTCCCAGCAGGATGAAGATGGTGATGAAAGCATCAAAATACCTTTTGGGCCGCGCGCCTTGTCAGCGCCAATCTGCACGCTTGCGTCTTCTGTGAAAGAGTCTACCCAACGCTGGTTCTCTTCAGGATTGTCCGAGATGCGATAGAAGTCAATCGCAAATTGTTGAAGCTCTTTGTCCTGCCATTCGTCCTGGGTAGCATAGAGCGGCACGTAGTTCTCGGGGACGTTCTGAGCCATGGTGAGTATGTATTGCGATTGCTGTTCCTGAAGTTTTGCAAGCAACAGTTGAAGAAAATTCTTTAAGCGATGATCAGGGACAAGAAATCAGCTCTTTCATGATTTCTTAACTTGGGGAGATATATGGAGAGTATGATGCAATTGTTCTCCATCGGAGTGGATCGTCATGTAGCATTAAACTTTGATTCGGAAACTTGCCGTGCAAGCTTCTCTTCAGTTCTTTCTGGAAGGAAACGATGTTGTTCTTTCTTGTCCTCTTCGGAGATTTTTCGACCACCCACGGTAGGTACACCTATGTGAGAAGAGTGAGGTTGAGATATCATGTATGTGACGCCAGCAAGTGCGGATATATGACTGTCATGACTGCACTAACGCACGATCAAGAATAGCCTCTTAAAGATTGTATCTTGTGAGGCAGAGATTCATCTTAAGGATAGATTTGGTTAAAGTCACAGTGTAGTCCTAAAATTGGGTAGTTAATATATATAGTTTTTATTTACCTGTTTCTTATATTTACTAGCCCTTAGGGTTGAAATAAAACTATTGGCTTATATCTCTTTCTTTATAATAACTTTATATAACTTATGTATGGGTGAAAGCTAATCTTTATAGCAGTAATTATAAGAGTGAGAAAAATCTATTTATATTTATTTATAGATATACCTGTCCTATTATCACTTTAATAGACTGGTCTATTTAGTCCTATTCTTAACTACCCTACAACAGTCCGAGACAGAGAATATATCAGTTAGGTGGTTTACTTGTTGTAGCACCAGACGACAAAGGATCAGATCGAATTGGCACTGAATTAAGTATAGATAACTATTATTACTATTAAACCTTAGGCGGGATTGGCTTAAATGGTGGTCCTTTAACTTTAGTATAACTAAGTCTCACAAACTGCATGTAGTTAAAGGCCTAATAGAGAATAAAGCAGCTTGTCAGAACATGTAATTAAATTCCTTCCTTTATCCTTTAAACCTTCCCAGTTAAGGAATACTATCTGTAAATCAAGGAAAGAGTTACTTCTTATTAAGTGAGATAGTTTTTGACTTAAAAATATAGTTAAAGCAGGTACTCTCTAAACCCAAATGGCCATCTATGCTACTACTACAGCCATCAACCAAAACACCAAGATTCAATGTCGCGATATCGGCCAAAAGAGACACAAGAGCTCACGAGAGCAAAAGAAGATGGTGCAATGCGTAATCTGGGAATCGAACCCAGGGCTCCCCGACGCTGCTCGAATGGCAACGGAGAATTTTACCACTAAACCAATTACGCTGTGATGTTGGATATCTTCTATATTGTTATTGAGCCTTATATTTGAATATGTGGACCTTGGTCATAGCCGCCCAAGGGGAGGCAAGAAAACTCAGGTCCTTAATCCTAAGTGATAAAAAGGATTAGGTAAACTTAGCATAAGTTTAGGATGCCTTTTGCTGAGTTTATTTTGACACCCTATATTAAGGTCCGATGTTTTCTTTCTCCCCGAGGCCGCTGTACTTACTTCTTGTTCTCCAGTACAAGGATCTTGATATTTATTTGCTTTTCTCAAACAAGCGATTCGGCTACTGTAGCTGACCGCATGAGTCTAAATCATGTGAGTTGATCAATTCATGTGAAGTCGATACATAACCCAAATGGACTCAATTCAGCCAAGGTTGAGTTTTTCTGGAGTAAGCCTAATTAACCGCCATGAGGATCGGGCGTTGCGGAGTCAATGATGAAGCTCAATATCTGGGTTTTAGTGGTACGGATATCAAGAGGTTGGTTAGATCTGCGCTTAGTCCAAGCGGTGAGATGTAATGGCTGGCTCATGGTTGGACATCCCGGGTGGAGCGAATGTCATTACTCATGGAACTATAGCTTGTGACGATGATGATTGGGATGTTGCTAGACGCGTCCGAATTGTCTGAAACTGGACACGAAGGCGAGTAATGGACTTGCGAGAGTGGCAAGAGTCGTCGCGTATCTTGCGCAATCAACGAGGCCGAGCAATCCGTTGCTGTCGAATTGCGCCGAGCTTGTTCTCCGTAAGTTGTTTTTTGTTATGCTGCGCCAGTCAGACTTGTGTAAGTCATTTCCTTGTCAGCAAGGCCCTTGCCGAAACACGAGGCTAGAGGCAACAATTTGCCAACTCTCAAAAAGGCAATTTGAGCGATGGCGATGGATGACTCGAGGCCAAGAAGTGGAATAAGACAGGTGTTATACCCTGTGCGCATAAAGCATTGGTTCGAGAAAAGAGTCCTAGACCAGGTATATATCTATAACGATTGATATGATTTGAAGGAGCTTTCCGTATCCGTAGAGGGTTCTCCGCCAGTATTTGTTTGTTTTGCAGGGTTGGCGAGGATTATGTGACATTGACAAGGATAATGACCAAGGTGGTGGGGACTGGCTCGTAAGGCTGAACAGGGCGCTATTTTTGAACACTGACCAAGAGTGGTTAGGAGTTCTTGTTAGTCCCAGAGCCAGGCCAGGACGAAATGGCGGAGTTTGGATCCCCGTGTCAGAATGTCGGCGTGGATCCACGGAGGAAAAGGATTCCGCCTGATCTAAGTTGCAGAGCGGCCGATATTTCTGCTAGAGGTACTTGCCGAGACCAGGGTTGTATGAGAGGAAGACTAGCTGTTACACTTTGCGAAAATCGAGGTTGTGTCGAGATGCGGCGCATGTTGCATCCACCACCAGTAAGATAGCCGCAACCATACTGCGAGAGCGCAAGACAGCCACCCAGATGGAGAGAAAGCATGGGACTCGCATTGGATCCTTGTCTTGTCATCATCAAATCGCAGACGATAATCATCATATCAAGAACGTTAGAAATCTCAGCCACCACCCCGGACAGCCCAATGGGGGCGCTACTGATGCGTATCTGAAGATCGTTGCTTGATGTGCACTATGGCCAAGCAAGGACGATGATGTAGGAAACGGATCCCGTCACGGCTGAAAATCCATCCAGAGTAGGATTGCATGCACCTCTTTGAATCAACAGGGCTCTCGGAACGCGCGGGGTTGTTGATTTGATGTTTGTAAAGAAGGGGTTCACCCTCGTATTTTCACTGGCCTCAAGGTGAACCTTTTTTTATTCGGCCTGAGCTTTGGTCGCGAAAGAGATTGCGTTGCATGTGGCGCAGCCGCATCTCGCAAAGCAAAGAGACGCCCTAATGTGGCTTCTAGAAGGGCAGTAGGGTATCGGTTTACCCTGGGGTGGGTTCATGTCGTAGTCACGACTGACTCGGAAGGAAATTGATGAATGCGAGTTTTTGCGGAGGGTAAAGGGAGCCTGGATAAATTTTATTGTTAGCGATTTACCCGCGACTTTCTTTGATGGTAACTGACAGCTCACTGCCTCGGCCCTTGACAAAAGCCCAGACCCCATCGTATTGACAATGAGTCCAGCTGGGCAAGGTTACCGCCGTCGCCGATCCTTGGTCTGTGATTGGCTACCGAAACGCTGGAGAAGGTCTAAAGCGCCAGCAGGGGAAAGGAGAGACATTGGCTTCGCCGAGACTGATGAATTGTTGTCGACAATACTATATTGACGGTCAACCTGAACCATGCGTCTGTGTGGCTTGTTTGATATCATGAACTAGTATGCGATGGCCCGTTCGGTATTGGAAATAATCAAACACGGTTCGAACTGCTTCGACTGAATGTCAGAACCTAGCCGAGTTCAGAGAGGGTATTCGGAGACGGACACGGCCAACCGTCGCGTTGCAATGCAATGTGACGCTTGGCAATAATGCGCGGCGATATCATAATTGCGAATCCTTGTCATGATAGTACGGATGCATCATGCATCATGCAATACATTGACGAACCGAGCCACTTCCTTGGTTGGGTATTTCGATAAAGCAAGATCTAAGCGGCAACATTTAGCTTGCACAATGTGGGATGTTGGATGTGAGTGAGCGGTCTTCTTCTTCCCCCCGTGGTTGGGTGTGAACGTCAAGTTTCAGGCGCCCCTTGTAAGCCCGGCGCCAAACAAGGGAAGGCGGCCCCATTCCTTCCATTGCTGTGTCCAATCACGTGTCGTAGTCCCATCGTTTCAGCTGAGTCTGTTCTTTCCAGTGTCACAATCGACCCCAAGACCGGAGCTTCCATCCAAGATCGACGATATTGGGAGGACGGCGGTGATCTCCATCGATGGATGCATTGACCGAAACTGAACCTTCTAGGTCGGAAGCAAGCACTTCCAGCTGCAATGACATGGTATCCCGCGTCGTGCCGTGTCACGTACAGCGGCAGGCATCGATCTGCGCGTGGTATGGGTGGTATACAGCCACGCGACACGTTGTTTGACGCATCAAATCGGGCAGAAATGCTCATTAATCATCACCCTTCAGCACAGGCATGCTCAAACTAAGAGATTCCACAATACGAGACGCCTTCAGCATACGGAGGAGGCGCTTCACCAGTCAAAAGGAAATCGAGTTGCATAGACTCTTCCAGCCCAACAAAAGTTCATGGCAACCATCGTGGTTAGCTCCACATGCAATATCACTTACACCTTTTCTACCGAATGTAGAGACAATCGAATCATGACAGTAGCCCCGCCATTGATGCTCCTATGATGACTTCCACTTGGCTTGGCTGCTGTAGTATCAACTGCAGTACGCGGAGGCGGGCTTGCTTGTCTCTCCTCGAGGAGAGACCAGTTCAGTTTAGTCAGGCGCCCTGCACCAACAGTGGACAGGAAAGTGTCCGAGAAGCAAAAGATCTCATAATAGCCTTTAATGACCGCGACCGTTACTGCTACTCTACGGATATCGCTTGTTCAAGGTTGCATTGGGAGCGCCTCATGCAGGGACATAGTCGGCGCCATTACACCAGTATTGGAAAAACAAAATGTATGTACCACACCGCCCGGCCTGACGATCCAGATTCGCAAGGCTTCTTGAGAAGCCCTATCGCGACGTGAGCACTTTCGTCGATCCCGTGCGCCAATAAGTGTCGGACCAAGTCAATTGTCGCCGCCTTAGATCGTTCGAAAACGGTTCGATAGATGCAGTAGGGATTCCTTCTCTACAGAGGCTTGAGACTTGTCCGATTCCCATGCCACTAACGTAGCCTTGTTTTGCCCAAAAGGCCAAAGGTTCGACATCGTCCCATCTAGCTCAACCAATAGCCGCTTGAATACACCCCTGGCCTGGAACAAGCTCGCGACAAGGGTCTGTCTCTAGCCCATGGCGTCGCTACAAGTAGGGCTCACCTCAGCTGAAATACTCAATTTAGCCCATCTTCTGGCGTCACTCCCTCGCCAAACTGGTCAGATTTGGGTTTGGTCAGTAAATAAATCTGCAGGGCTTGGGTCCTGGGGGCTCGAAGCAGATTGCAGTGCGATCGTGGAGCATCATGGCCCAGGGACGCCCGGCTTGGCCAAGCAACTTTTGTGCCTCTGACGCCTTCGTTGGAAATCTCGGGCTGAAAACAGGGATGCCAATCTTGTGCAGACTGCAGGAAACTACTCTTACAACACGCCCTCGGGGTCCAGTACGGCCCATCAACCAATTTGCTCTGACTTTATTCGACGACCCCATGGCCAGCTGTTGATGGTTGGAGACTTTTTGGAGCACGCGGTTCATCGAGTTTCCTTGATCAACTTTGATTGAGACGATCCGGCCCGGCTCAGCTTGCGATGACATTGCAATCTCACACTTGCTTCTGGGATCTCATTCCCTGCCCCCGATTAATGTTTCATCCTGAAAACCCTAGTCCTTTCTGAATTACACATGAGACCATGCCAAAAATGTCGCAGGGAGCGATCGACAAAAGGCTGGTCCCACTGACAGCTCCTGTTGAAGTCTTCAGTGACAGCTTCTTAGAATTCGGGCAACCTTGGCCAGAGCCACACTTATTCAGTCATTTCAAATCCTTCCAACGCCTCCAGAAACCAATACTCCACTTGTCAAAGCCACCCCTACAAGTCAAACGTCGTGCCCACGTCCCGAGACCGAAGCCACAGCTAGTCTTGATTAGTAGCCCTTTTGAAAGAGGCTGTCTGAAGCACTTCTTTCCGCTCATTTACAAAGAGAACCAACCCATGTTCATTTTCTCCATATCCCTAGCTCAGACCCTTGAAGGGCAGGGTGTAGTCGAAGAGGGGTGTCGTACTATCCTTCGACATCGGGCCCAAGTTCATCAAGTGATGCTCTTGGCTTGGCTTGCTACATTAACCTTACTCGAGAGTTTCCATCAGTTTATGAACAACCATCATATAAGACTCAGTGCCCCCAGCTACGTAACCTTACACAAATTACCGATATTACTTTTGCACTTTGGTCCTTTGACTCCTCCTGTATGCATCTCATATAACAGGCTTCACACCACGCCCCATCTACTCCATCACAACCCGAGCATCACTTTGGTGATCCAAAGACGACCAATAGGCCATCTACCATATTCGCATTGTTGGGAAACAATCTGACGGCGATCCCCTGGTATAAGTCGGCATAATCGGCTCCAGCATTTACTGAGCGTCGAAATTTGTGACGGGAGTTATTTCGTGATCGAGTCATCAACCCGACAATCTATCTGATACAAGCCACTACCAGACTCTGGAGACACACAAGGCTTACTCGGGCGCCGCTTTTCTCCAAACGAACATAACTCGTTTTCTCATTCTGACCAAGCGCCCTTAAACGCGGGTGTTTGAAGCATAGCCTTGGATCGACCGGATTCAAGACCACCAACAACCCTGTCTATTCAGCCCAGCCCAGCCTTCTTGTCTACACAGTCGACTCCGCCCAGCCAACCCAGACGAGGATTGTCAACACAACGGGCAAGCATACCCCCAGAAAGTCACCGTCTGACCGCAGAAAGTAGAGTGACCTTTGGCCCCGCCAAGTGACCGACGGCGCCAAAATTAAGTTTCCGCGAATATATCAAGCAATCACTGACATAAACGACGCACCATGCCCGTAACTAATCGAGGTGTTGTAACACAACTTACACCTGACACCACCACCTCAACGTCAACTCACAGCAACTACTTGAACAAGTCGTCTTCCTCCTTTCAGACTCTTCAAGCTGGCCTCGCAATCTTTGCTGTTGCTGTCATCGCACGCTTTTGCGTTTTGCGACTCTACCTATGGTTGCGACAGATGCGCGGCTTGGATCAGCAAACCCTACCCATCTCATCGTTGTCGCATACTCGACGGCTTCAGTCGCAACCCTTTTGGGCTATGAATGAGAAGACTATGACGCCGCCTGCCAACCAGGAGGATATGGCCCCTGAGGATATGTTGCACGCCAAGCAAGCAGACAAGAAACTGGTCATCGACCCCAACTGGCAGAGTACAGACAATCTCATGTCCAGACATGTCATGTCGCGACCACCTCCTGCACCACCTCTGACGCCGCCTGAGCTGAGCACTGCCGTCTTCACTTTTGATGACCGCCCACGACCAGGCGATGATAGTTTTATTCGTCAGCCTAACCCCGATTACATGTCGTCGACAGCCGACTCTGTTCTCCCTGACAACTCATCATCAACATCGGTCACCCGACGGCGCTCTTACAATAAGACTCTCCCTATCGGAGTTCCCGTGTCTCAGTCATCCCAAGGGATGTCGGATGCTGCCGATCTGACCTTTTCGCCCAGTTCCTACCCACCTGCAAGCCCGTTGCTTCCACCGGCCCCACCCAACGCAGGAACCGTGGAGATCGGCGTTCAGGGAGAGATCATTGGTGTTCTTGACTCCGAAGGCGCCGGATGGACGAGACATACGCGTGTCTATGGCGGCGGAGTCTGCCTTGCATGTGCGGCCTCCGGTGGCAATCACGGGGGCGGTTTCTACGGAGCAACAGTCCGGCCTGAGGAGATGCGATGACGACTAACAGTTTTGTGACGACCATGTGTACTGCTGTCAGTTGACTTTTTCGACCAAACGTGCTTGGCACTTTTGGTCTGGCATAGAGGTCCATGTGTAACGACCATTTACGACTTATGTTAGAGGTGGACGTGGTGCAACAACCGCGCTTCTGGGCAAAATTTCTTTTTCTCATGTCTCACTTCAATGACCTACGGCCTGTGCCGCTGTTTTGAAGCGACGCATTGTCTCACTTGATTTCGGTTTTGGGTTTGGGTTGGATTTTTGTTTTGCAACGCTCAGTACAATATACCCCTTAAGGTACTCATCTACTTTATTGGCTATTAGGCTAAGGGCGCATGGAACTGAAGATGTATTTCATAAATTCTTTTTATGTCGAGGTTTAGATCTTGGCTCACGATGACATAACGACCTGTTTTCTCTCAGCATTGTCTTATTCTTGCTTCCTCTGCTAGACATAGGCATCGCAGCATGATCACTGAATCATTCTCATCCATCTACGCACGCATGCAAAGCCCCACATTGATCTTATACCCCAAGCCACTCGTGAATGCCTTCAACAAAGCCCCATAATTGATGGAGACTTTGACTCGGACTGCTCGGGTCGCCATTCGAACACGTCTCCAGGTCCTTGTAAAAGTAAGCAGCCTCGAGGGCATATCACGGGATTTGTGCCATGAAGCTCTCGTCAGCCTTACAGAGGAGTCTGCCAAAGTCCATACCTTGCAAGTGCTTATCGTAGGACTAAGCCTCGGACGTGTCCCAGAGCAGATACCCGATGCCCGAATGGATCGCCAAATGCAGAAACAACCTAGAGGATCACCAAAGACTGGGAGCAGTTGCAAAGCCTCGTGCGGGAGGGGAAAACTCGCGCATCATGCAGCCTATGCAGGTCTGGGACCGAAGATCAAACCAACGACTTATACACCTTTCACCGAATTCAGGTGATTCACCCGCCCGTCCCTAAGCTTACCTTGCGTCTATGATCGGCGATATGTGCCGAGTTCTCTTGGCCTATGATGCTCCGGTACGGTAAGCTCTCGAAGGAATAGGGGGGTCTTCATTCTGCTTAGGATAGGATGGTATAAAGGCGACTGGGAAGAAGTTAGAGATCTCACGTCAGATGAGAGGAAATTACCTCCAAAGTCGCGTGCGGTGAGCGGGTGATCATGGGAGGTGAGGACATGTGCTCGCGAGAAGAGGGGGTTTATAGGGCTGATGTTGAGAGATTGAGTTGTCACATGGAGTGAGAGCTAGGTACGGGATACGACTAAACTGAGTCCAAGTCCTATTCTACAAGGTCCGTTCTGTCAGAAACAAGCACCAACTACCACCCCCTTGCTGATGGCTTTTGTGGGGAGAGATACGCTGGGTCTAGGATAGAAAGATTTATAACAAAGCCCGGCTGTGGGACTTTTGTAGCATGTCCGCATGACGTGTTTCGTGCATGTGCATGTGTTATAGGACCTGGGATATTGAAACACCTTTTGATGTGGTCGCAGATTTGGCCTGGCCTTGGACGTGGACGACTGGGATGGTCGAAAGATGATGCCCCTTTTGGATGCTTCTAGCGCGTAGTCTGTGCTTTAGGTGTTTGCAGATTCGAGGGGGCAAGTGTCATTGGGGAATGCCGTGGGAGGTTGAGGGTGGAGGTGGTTGGTGTCACTGACAGCTTGCAGCTTGTATACATTACATAGGGCCGCTCTGTGCTCCTTTCCCTGTTTTGTGAGAGGACCTTATTGGTCCAGACGCACTGCAGTTTGTGTATCTGTTTAGTGTGCGTTGTAGTACATCTTTTTGAGGTTCTGCGGGATACATTTGTCTCCGGCGACCAACGTTCGGTCCGAGTTGACACGGAGTTTATGATATGACTTGATTAGTTAGTACCTTGGTAGCAAGCCACGTGGTGATGAGCAAGGACAGCGAATTGGGAGCTCGGCATCCTGATCCTAGTGTAGTCCTCAGCAAGTCATTTGTAGCGTTATCGTCATCGTTGAATAGTGTGCTGCCAGGTGAGGGAGGCTAGGGAGGGTTACTTGTTCATCATGCAGTTCAAGATGGAACTTGAAATGGTCAAGGTCGATCTCGCCAAGGTTCTAGCCATGCTTGGCGGCCTAGGGCTGAACTGGGGGGTAGCTATCTAAGAGCAAGCGAGCCAGCCAGTATGAGGTGACTAGACATGGTCATTCCATTCTAGTAAGTACAGATACAAACTATATATCCAAGGGAACTTTAGCCATCACGTGGTTCTCATTCTGTGGTAACCCTTAGAATAGTTAACCTACCTCTATTATGCCAGTTTGATGCTGGCTACTATCCCACATTTAAATTGAGCTACACGGTACATATACCCTTGACGTTACTTTGCTCTCTTGGGTGAATCACCTCTCTACAAGGGATATTTCTGACCTGAATAACCTGAGTGTGTTGAACTTGGCTCTTCGACTCAACAACACAGCAGTGAAACTCGTGGATAGTCAAGGATGAGTGCGTTGCCCTTCGTATGTAGCCCCATGCTCAATTATCACACGCATCAACTGAGGCTCTCGTTAAACTTTATACGTCCTTCCTTATAAATTAGGAATGTACTCATTGAGGTTTCAGTCTCAAGTCCTCGTGCAGGGTTGATGTTCCCAGATTCACATATAGCAAAGCCCGTCTCAACATTTCCTTTTACAGTTCTCCCCAAGTTATCCGTTCGAATAGTACTCCATTGCTTTAACAATTGGTGTCGTTGCTACATTCTGAGACTCTCTATGGTCTTTCTCGCGTAACGCTGGAAGTCGTTGGAACCGTCGAGGTCCATATCAACAGGGCTCCGGAACATGCTTTGCAAAATATCGAACGATATCCCGGGGGTTTTGTGGCTATTTGACACCATGGTTTACTGATTAAGCTCCACGAAATGTATGATTAGGCTCGCAATAGATATAGGGTACATGCTGAGTCTCGGTGACTTCAATTGCCAACATGAGTTGGGTTCTTTATTCACCCAAGGCATAGCTCCTACAAACGCATAGCCCAATTTCCACTCAATGGCTTTTCTATTGTAAGTTCTAGTTTCGTATGAAACTATATATAACAATGTTGATGTTCAACTTCCAGTATGACATATCAGGTTGTTGAGTTTGTACGGCATAGGGATACTTGCAGAGTCTATCACAATCTAAAGAGGACAATCACCACCATTTCGACTTTTTCCAAGCAGTGGCGGCGATAAAAGCGATTTACCGGACGATCCTGACTCGCCATGTGGGTGAAGGGGTAGTCGAAGCCCATCAACACTCTGTCCACACTCTGTCCATACAGGCCATGGCCAATTACAAGCTCACGACAACACAGAACAACAGTCATGACCTTCTTGGGACTCATCATTTCCAACCCAATTATTCACTTTCCTTTAAACATGTCCTCTTCAAACGGTCTCGATAGCCCTTCGACCTCCAACGAACCCAGCCTCGGTAAACCCATTCAAACCTCATCTCATTCACATCTCAAGACAAAACCCGACAATCTGGTCTAAACTCTACCGAACTGCCGGTATCCGCTTCGTTTGATTGAAGTACCAGTCTCCGGAAGTTCTACTAGTGACAACGTGCCAATTCGATCTGCCGAGTGAGGCTCCGTGTCAATTTATACAAAGTTTACTAGGGACATGGAACTGGCATATGTCTGGAGCAGTTACGACAGGACCACTGCAAGTCGCCCGTGTACGAGTAATTCGAAGCAGCTAATGTCACAGAGTCGAAAGAGAATTGGTAACTTGAACTCATTGAGACTTTCAACAAAAGTTTACGTTGAATTCGTGACACATCTCAGACTCAGAGCCCTTCAGGTGCAGGGTAGGTTGATTGACTCGGTATGTGCCGCAACTGACCTTGTAAGAGATCAGAGAGACGATAGAGTAATTTTACCAATTCAACGGCCAAAAGCACATTTGACCTAGCCCTTGTAATCAAAGATTCTCCTCTAATTATGAAAATAATTGGGTTGATTCAATAGCTTCCACGCTATCGATTCAACTACTCGGGCATAACCGCGACGGCGGCTGCAAGGTCTCAGACAAGCAAATCACAACAAGCAAAAGCTCTAGTAAGACGGTCGGTTACTCGCACTTTACGCTAAATACCAAATAGACTACGGTATGTAAACAGTGCAGAAGCCCCTTTTGTAAGCGCCGTGGGCATTATATGATGGCTGCATATCTGCATGCGGTTGCACATTGTGATGTTGTGCGTCTTGCGTCTCTTGGTGGTGATTTATTGGTCCTGAGCTGTTGGCAAGCGCGTAAAGAGCGGTTGGGAGGTTATGATATTGGTTGTTAGGCGCGATCTGCAAGAAATACCGACTGTGTACTTGATAAACCTGTACTGTATGTAGAGTGAGGTCTGCACGTAAGCGCGAGGATGAGGGATGCATATGCGGCAAAAAATGAATGGTTCGTGATGTGGGTTGGGAGACGAAAACGGTATAATTGAAGCCAGTGTTGGCTGCGCTCAGACGCCAATATGCATACTAGATGCATAGTAAGAGCATGGTATCCGTACTTGTCAAAAATATGCTGAGAACCAAGAGAGCCGACGATGGCCCATAACTCGAGGCTGCATGTTTAGCCACCCGTTTATGCCACTGAAACAACACAAATTTCCATGTCAGCGCCAGTGAAGAATGACGGGTGGGTTTCGGTATCTCCCCGTGTAGAACATAAGGGAGATCGAGACATGTCTACATATGCCTCTGGTAAACCCCAGCTAGGCTCAAGACATGGAGCGGGTACATAGCCTAGTTCATTTTTGGGTTATGTTGTCTTGTTCGTGATCGTGTCTTGCAAGCTGTCTCCTATTACCAAAGCCCCTGCATAGAATGAGACGAACACGACCACGTAGTTATCGCATTAGGGTTCAACTTAACCTACATACACTGACACAAACCCAAAAAGTTTCTTTGTGTGTGTTTGTGCGTGTGCGTACGGTTGCATGTACCTGCGTTTGGACATGCTGCAGGCAGTACCCTCGCTTGTCCCATTGACCTATTCGGTGGCTACGGTGCCGTAGTGTTTCGTTTCTCAATGGCTCAAGACAAGGGGTCCATGGTGCATCAAAGCTCGCTCATTCCAAAACTTACGCCATGTCTCTCAAGCTGCAGCTCGACCAGAATGAAGAAACAAGGGGGAAAGCTGCGGAGCTATTCATAACAAAAAGAAACACTTGCATCCGTTAAAGATGCAGATACTAATTTAGTTGCAAATAAACCCAAAAAAATCCATCACCTCGGTTCGTCTGAGAAACAGGCAGCGCGTCACCTTTTCACGGCACGTGTCGCGTTGAGCCAGGGTCTTCTTAGTGCTGCGCCTAGCATCGAACTTAGCCCCCAAAATGGACAGGGTAAGGTAGGGCAGGACGATGGATCGAAATGGGAAATGGACAAGGAGTTCTGCGGTGATGAAACATCTCGAGACGTGGGGAAAATACGGTTCGGGTTGGACGCCGACAAGGGGCCTCGGGCGATGCTGACCACGATGGGCATAAGCTTGCCGAACTGATAGCCCAAATAAGGAGAACGGATGTGCTACAACTCTGATACTCATGTTTATGCTTTTTCAAGCAAGACGGGATGGTCCGTTCCCCAAGATTCAGGTATAGGTGGCCGCGGGCCCTGTGCTGTGCTGTTGGTATCGTGTGGATGAATTGAGCAGCAGCAGCAGTCGGTGCTAAGGCAGAGCTAACGGTCACGCCGGTAGAACGACTGCCTGCGAAATACGGACTCTGGGCAAGCTGAGGCAGGCGTTAAATAATAACAAGACTCTGCTATAAGCAAAGCGACGATAACAAACAACGGCCGCCCTGTTGGATGAGTCCGGTCATGACGACAAAAGCAAGTAGACATGCTTTGCATGGACGAAGCCCACTGCGGGCGATCCGTGACAGGGTTTGAATTTGACAGTGATATTGACACTGACAGCAAAGGAATTCCCAACGCGCCAGGTATTTCCCTGTCGCTCACCGGGATTCTTAATTGCGGCTGGCAGTCAGTCTGGCACTCGTTCTTGGCTATTTGGCAATTGTGTTTCTCGGGACTTGGTTCATTCCTCAGGGCGCTGAATATATCAACCTGTGGCCGCTATCATCTCCGGTGTCTCGCTTCCCATAATGTTTCGTTTATGGAGTAAAGGAGCGACGCTCAGGCCTTTCTGCGTGCGTGCGTGTCGGTATGCTACCATGACAATTCACGAATCCTTCATCAACGTGTCGTGATCTCTTTGATCTTGTCAGCCAGATATAGCAACAATCAAACCAACAAAGAGGCACAGCTTCAAAGCGACTGGCCCTCGAAAAGAATGGATGGACGCCGATCAGGCCGTTACAAAAAGCGGCAAGGATCCATTCTCCCATCACATCCGATGCCTCAATCCCCTGAAAGGCCTCGTATGATTGGCGGCATCAGACGCCAAAACGCCGCCTTGAGACTGTGCCCCCTGTTGTCTGCCCCTTGGAGGCTGCCTCATGTCGGTCGCGGCGCCCGCAGTCTCCTCTGATTGGAGATGGTGAGTCTTCGAGGACCCCTTGTCACTTGCATGTAAGCTCCAGGGGGGCGTCTTTGTGGATGAGCTGTCCAGTCCATACCCACCAGAAGGAGGTCCTTCTAAGGCCCTTACTGGATTGTCACGCGCTATCTCGTCAGAGACTACTGCGCGACCAAGTTAGTATCTTCAGGTGTTATTTCGAGCCACGATTGGCCACCACCGGAAGGTGGGAGTTTTTGCCTGCTGTGGGAGCTTTCCTTATTGGCATTTTAAATGAGCTGCTCCGTTTAGCTATTCGTATTCTGGAAAATCTTGCTTTTGTGTGCATACGTACCCTAACTTCTTCCCCTGCGGTCAAGCGAATGTTCGATGGGGTCAACTTCTTCGTCATCAATATATCTTTTTTTGTGAGTCAGTGCCCGAAACCAAATACATGGATTAAACTCAGCCGAGCGTGCGAGCATCAGAAGGAATCCATGCTCCAGGCATAAATGAGGTGATCGATCTCGTACTGTGTTCAGGCACTGTTGATACAGGCCATGGCCCCCTTGCCTGGCGTGTTAGTGAGCAACTGGGCTCTCAGTAGCGCGTTGGCCGCTAAGTGAATGTGCCTTAGCCCTGTAGCTTTCATTCCATTCATCCAACAGTATCGTTTAGACTGCTGCCGGGCGTTTCTACTGTCGTGTCGACTCTGAAGATGGAGGGAGGGAAATGATGGAATAGGGAATATCCAAAATTGGCCCAAGGGGCTGGCACGTATTCTCACTGGCTGCGATAGCTTCTAATCTGCGTGTGATGCACTGTATGCTTTCTGTCCATTCACAGTCTTTGAAACGAACATCGCTCAAGGCGGTGGGAAGGTTCGCCTGCGCTCCTAGGGAGTACAGTAGTCTCCTAAAGATCTACTGTATCGTGGCAGGCTTCATCGGGTCATCGCACAGTGAGCATACAGTATCGCCTCCGTTCCTTCCTCCCCATCACGCCCAAGCACATCCGCCCGCCAAGCAAAGGGCTTCTGTGGTCTCCACACTTCCCACTCTTGCTCGTTCTCCATTTGACACTCGCGCCTTCTCGTCTTCTCGCTCATCCTCTCCATCTCCACTCCTTCCTTCCTCTCCTCTAGTATCCGTATTAGACTTAAACTCCACCACTTACTTCCTTTTTTCCTCCTTCCTTCCTCTCCCCTCCGCCTACTATTTTGCGCCCTTCCTTCATTTCCATCTCTCTCCTCTTTCCCTCCTCCCTCTTTCCCGCGTCGCTTCGGCTGCATCGCAATTCCTCAAAGCAAGCTTTACGCTTCCGCGTTTGCGAGACAAGTCAACTCCATTCCCACTCAATTTGCCGCACGCATTCGCTCTCGCCAATCCGTCCGTTTGCCCGCTTTGCACACCACAAAGAGAAGAGAAAAACCACAACGACGAGACGGAAATTTGTAGGAACAAGACCAAACCCTGAGGCTCTGGAACGCGCATCTATCTACTGGTGATTGATACCTGAAAACTCCCATTTTAATCTCTGTATTATTCTTTCGTCGATTCTTTGCCTTATCGCCTATTCCGCCTTCGGTATTCGGAAACATCATCGTCAACACTACAGCTTAGCTTAATCTCGACACACCGTCATCGAAATCAGACTGCGAAACAGAACTTCCACTCACAGAATAATCGAAAACATCAACAAGTCTATCAAAATTCCACAAGAGGAGGTTTCGATAGAAGGTAGTACCTGGACCATTCACATCTGGATAGGCATCGTTTGGAGGACGTTGTCTGCTGAAACTGTCTTGGAAAGACAACAACCAGCTGGTGCTCGCGTCTCAGATCGTGTGTTAATCACCCGACTCGCCGCTTGAGCGTGAATAAACTTCCAACCGACCACATTCCCAGGCCCTTTTGTCACCTGATCACGGTCTGAGCAAGTACTCAACCTCGTTGAAGCTTGCTTCCCTCGATCCTTTCAACAACTCTTCGCTGAGGGATCTACCGCTCGACATTTCGATATCCTTTCATCGATCGTGTATTCGCGTCGCCCTTTCATTCATCAATTTTCACTTGTTTACTCCATCGACTACTCTGGATTTAATCTTTGACCCTCTCTCAACTTTGTTCTGTTCGATCACACGGCTTCTTGGATTTGCCTCTTTTGGCTTCTCGCGACGCTTCCTCGGCATACGTTCTGCATCGACAAATCATCGGAATCCAACATTTGTCGATTTTATCGATATACCCACATCGCTTAATTTGTTCGCCTTGATTTATATAAACGCTACTTTCTAATCCGACCGGCTACTTTCTTGAACGCAAGAACTAGTCGAACCACATTCTCTGTCTATTTTTCTTATCACTCGAATCTTTAGATCTACGAATCCCGCTTTGAGCCAAGGACGCAGGCGGTCTCGCTCAAAATGTCTTCCAACAGCTTCGCTAACGGCCTCTCCATGCCCACTGGCGGCCTTGCTGCCCGTCGTGGCGGCCAAAACCCCAAGCCTCTCTCGGTTGAACTCATCAACCAGACAAAGGAGCAGGACCCTGGTGCTCCCACCCCTCGCACCAGTCGCTCACACCTCCTTGCTGGCCTCAGAACGGCTCCCAAGTCCGCTACTGCTGCTTCCTTCGGCCCTCAATCTCCCACGACCGCTGGTCCCACGCAGCAGTATGCCCGGAACTCCATGGCTGGAAATGCCTATGGCATGGGCCAGGACAACGCCTACAACGCCCCCAAGACGGCCTACCCCCAATACGGTACCCAGAACAACTACAACTCAATGGCTGGCCAGCAGTACACTGTTGAACAGGTTCTGGCGCCCCCTGAGCTTGCCATGGATGAGCAGAACCATGACGATCCTGGCCTGTATGCACAGCTTCTTGCTACCAACATGTACTTGGCTCAGCAGCAGCAGCGCCTTCAGCAGCAGCTTAGGAATGTCCAGGCAGCTGCTCAGCAATTTCAACAGCTGAACCTTAACAACTCTCAGTTCACGCAACAGCAGATTGCTCTGTACGAGCAGCAGCAGCAGCTCCAGAACCTGCAACTCAACGTCCAGGCTGCTTTCACCCAGCAGGCTCAACAGCAACAAGCCCAGCAGCAGGCTCAGCAGCAACTTCAGCAGCAGCAGCAACAGCAGATTTACTACAACCCTATGACTGGTCAGTATTTTGTTGGAGACCCTCAGCCTTCTGTTCAGGTCACCTCGCCCTACAACGAGCAGCCCTCGACCCCTGGCTTTGGAGGCTTCCACCACCAGCAGAACATGCCCTCGGTGCAGGTTTCTCCTCCTGTTGAGTCTCAGCCTTTCTCGTTCCGCAGCAACTCGCCTCCCAAGCGCTATGAGTCCCCCACCGAGGTTGCCCCTCTTCCTCCCCCCTCTGCTAATGCTTTCCGCCGTGGACACAAGAAGGCCTCATCTTTGGCTCCCGTCAACAGTGTTCTAGCTGCTTCTTTGTCTTCTGACGCTCCTAAGTCTGCTGGACCTAAGACTTCCACTTTCCCAATCACTCCCCTGACTGGTGGATACGGACCTGGTCAGGCCCGTGCTGGAGAGCATCCTATCCGTCAGCCTCGTGGGCCTCCTTCCCTGGATGAGCTTAAGGCCAAACCCACCGCTAAGCACGAGGGAAGCAAGAACTTCTCTGCTCGCACTCGTCGTTCCGCTGTGCACAACCTTGTTCGTGCCGGCCTTGAACGCCGCAAGGGAACTGGTAGTTCTTGCGGAAGTATGAGCCCTGTTTCCGAGACTGCCGAAGAGTCTTCGACACCTATCACCGATAACGAGTCCGATTCCGGCCGCAGTGGATCTGGCAGCCTAGCTGGTGACATGGAGTGCCCTAGCTCGCGCACTTCTGCTAGTGGTAGCTGGGGAGCCATTGGCTCTGATCGTCCCAGCTCGCGACAGAAGGCTCGCAAGAGCGTGGACAGCGTGGACAGTGTTGCCTCAAACACGGAGAGCGAGAACAGCTCTTTCGCTAATGTGTTCAAGAACGGCGCTCTGCGAGCCGCCAAGGCACAAGACTCGGCTGATAGCCAGCGCAAGGCACCCAGACTGGTGCTCACCAAGAGCACGCCCACTGCTTAAAAGGTGACGCCTCGGCCTGAACCCTTATCACTGTCACGATTTACGCGCCCGGACTTTTTCTTTCTGTTCACACGACTGCTTGGACTGGCGGACTGCATTTTGATGGTTGTCGTTTAGTCTTTTCTGATCACGCTGGGAGTCCTGTTACCATCTGCATGGGGTGGATGAAACACGTTTTCCTTATCTATTTCCGCGAATTTTACCATTACAGAAGTTTTATAATTCACTTCACAGTCTCTCCTTCAGACTTTTCTTCTTCTTCGTCACGACATTGGGGGGATCGCCCGGGGATAATCTTGTCTCAGCCTAGATGGACGAATGGGTTATTTGGGGGGGTTGATGAGGAATCTTTATACCAATGAGGATGAGAAACCATCACCGGGGAGCAAAGCCTGGACTGGCGGCCTCTGTGAGGCAATCAGCCAGCCCCTGATGTGATTTACGGCCGGCGTTCCTACGGGGACAATGTTTCGGCAAATTTGACATTTGCTTTCTTGCATTCGTTAAGGTACCACATGTTGTCTTTCTCTGCTGGTCATGATCCAGGTCCCAGGAGACTCGGTTCTTTTCATGTCAAGAGGTACATATGCAACCAGGAGACCTGATATGCTGTCATGGACCGATATGTGAACTGGCATGGGGAAAGGCATATTCATAGATTAGTTTTACAATGGCACAATCACAATTTGAAAGCCACTTGATATTTGTTTGTTCGTACAATGACATGTTTATGTGAAGATGAATTTGTCTGATATAATAGCCATATGCCTGGTACATGAACAATTGGTGTTTTGTACCGATGTACGAGTGTAAGGAAGCCTGGTCTAGACTCCTTACATTCAGCCTAAGCATTTGTTAGACTCTATAAGTTTAGGGTGTCATTATGATGAGTAGAGTTTTAATTTCATCTCTTCTTTTCTCTCGCTCTGTTCTGCGTTGCTTGGCTCAGATTCCCCAATTCGACTTCGTCCTTCAACAAATACATCTGGACGGCTTCCGTAGCTCAGTTGGTTAGAGCGTCGTACTAATACTTCAATCCGAGTGTTCGGTAATGCGAAGGTCTCAGGTTCAAGCCCTGGCGGGAGCAATCCCAAAGGCCCTCCAGATTCTTTTTTGCTGTTTCCGGCGATAAGTTGACGTCTTTTTGGTGGTGATATCGTAGGTTGCGTTGCGGTGTTGAGGTTGTGGATGTTGGGAAGCAGGAGTAGAAAGGGGATGAAGAAAGTGAAAATAAGTCGGTAAGAAGGCGGCAGTATTGACTGACAAAGTGAATCGCTTTAAATCTTTTCTTTCATTTATTTATTTATTGTCTTTTGTCTTGTCTTGTTTGGTTGTTCTTGATGCAATCGCAGTCTTCGCTGCTTTTTTACCCATCCTCATGTCTATCATGTAAGTTACAGCCCCTGAATTATCATATCGTGCTCTTCATATCATGCATTCCGCTCATCTCTCGTCTTCATCCCTTCGTTTCCTTTCAATTCGTCATGTCCATTTGGGCTCTCCAGGCATTCGACTCCGTCTCTTACTTATGCCCACCCGTTCCGCTACCTCTGGTAACCCTGGAGATGCCATGCTGCCGTCTCTACTGCCGAGCCCGTCTCTACTACCCAATCCATCTCTGCTGCTCAACCCATCTCTGCTTCTGAGTCCATCGCGACTGCTCGGCGCGCGGCCTACATTCTCCTTATTGCTCAAGCTGCTATCGCTTCGGGCGCTCATGGTAATATCGCTGCGGGAGCTTAGGGCTGGACTGTTGCCGTTGGCGCTGATTCCAATAGCTGCCCTGGAGCTACTCGACGTAGCCAGCGATGTGCGAGGGAGGCGACTCTTTGCAGATACGAATTCGCCGCTGACACGCCGGGGGATACCTGTTGGCCCATCCCTACTTCGGGGCCTGTATAGTGCTCCCTCTCGTTCTCGTTCGACAGCAGCTGTTCGCCGTGGACTCGCTGCTACTTCGATATAAGTATTACTCGCAAGACTACCACGGCTCCTATGCGTGGGTGTCTGCGGAACTGACGCCGACGTATGTAAGCCAGGGGGCGTGTAGCTTGCACCCCGCCGGGATCCTGGCCTTCTTGACGACGATGAACTTGGCACAGCACTGGACGCACCCTCGCCGGATCTTCCGCTTGGCTCGATGTTGGACCGAACCAACTCCGAAGCGAGGTTTCGTACAAGGACAGCCGAGTCCTTCTCTGATAGAGTCTGAATGGCAGCCATGAGAGATCGTACTTGAGAGCTGTTGAGGGATCTCGTTCCATCGCCACTGCCCAAGCCAGGCTCACAAGCATCCATGATAGTCCTCACCAGTCTCAGGAGGTTAAGTCGCACAACCGCCTTCTTGTGAGTCAAACGCTGCGCAATGCCTGCAAACATCTCGGGCTTCGCCAGCGAGGCCGCGACTGACGGGCTGAGGCGCAGAAGTTTGAGTAGCGGTTCTAGCAAGTTGGAATCAAAGGCGTTCACCCTGTTGGTACTAAAGCAGCTAATAATCGCCCGTGTGAAGTTACCATCAGCAAGATGAGTCTCTACATTAGCCGTTTCCTCCTGTAGCCAGACCAAGATGGCATCGAGCGCAGTAACCTGCCAGTACTGGTCCGTAAGTAATGATACGTAAAAGTTGAGACCCTTGTTCTGCCACAAGTATCTGCGGCCCTTGGACCCTGAGTGTGCCATGTCACAGAGTATCGGGAGGGCGAATTCTTTCGGAGGTCGGTCGGTCTGCATGATCTTCAGGAGTAGAGGAATAATGCCACCGACAGCAGCATCCTCCTGCCGTTCCTTGCTCAGGCGGCAGAGATTAAATAATGTGTTGAGAACCTGATTAGATATTTCACGGAAATGTGTCTGGCCCTTCTTCATGCTGTAGCTCAGAAGATCGATCAAGAATTCGATAGCATCGGCTGAGTGCAGCGACTCAATCGTCGTCGAAAGCATCGAAAGGTTCTTGATGAACTTGAGCATTGTGATCTGATGTATTGGCGTCATGCGCCGCAGATCTTTTAGTACACTCTTCAGTACTTGCCGATCTGCTACAACCTCCTTGACGTAGTTCTCAGCCTGACTGAAGAGATAGAAAATGTTGACGATTCGTCCTTCGACAAGCTCACCGAGCTCGTCCTCGCCCTCTTCGTCCAAGACTCGATGCAAGACAAGCGCCAACGGGTATAGAATCTTGCTTCGTGAGAAGATTCTGCAAAAGTCGTTCTTGGGGGTTGGTCCTTGAAGCTCAAATACGTTCCAGATACCGTTGACCCCAATAAGAACAAGGTCTCGAGTAACGTCGTAATCCTCATCAAGGAACTCGACCAGCACGTTCAGACCACCCGCAGACACGAACATCTGTAGGGTCAGTGTCGACGTTTGATACATCTGCCGGACAAAAGCAGCTGCCTCAAGACGAATCTCATCGGAGTATTGTCGTGCAGCAAACTTGGTAATAATGGGAATGCCACCAACGAAACACAAGTTTTCTTGAATTTCCACATCGTCGAGGATGATCTAAAAGGTTAGTAGGCCACAAGTATGTAACAGGGACTAAAACTTACTGCATTGACGACCTTGAGGAGCTGCAGGATCATGTACTGCCTACTTTTGACGGTACAAGGCTCCAAAATTTCAAGAATCGGTAACAACCCATGAGCGCTGATGATTAGATTCTTCACCTCGTTGTTCTCCCAGAGCAAGGCAAGCTGTGACACGTTAATAACTCGGTTTCGAGTGTCAAGTACGACAAGAACTTACCAAATCTTCCGAGAACTCAGCCAGGGTGTCATCACCCTCGGTCGTTTTGAGAGACCTTACCAAGTCCTCTACCCTCTCGGCTAACCTGGCATGTCGGTCTCTGGCAATGTTGGCCTCCAGATCCATCTCATCCCATCCTGGATCCATCGATGCGAAGGGATCATCTTCATCTTCGTCGTCTCCTAGCCAGGAATTGCTCGACACACGAGACATGAGCATCAGACCGCCGTCCTCGGACCCCTTTTCGCTCTCCTCTTTCTCTGCTATTGATGATTCAGGTCCGAAAACATCGCTAAAATCTTCGTCGTCATCTTCTGCGAACTTCTGGATTTCTATCGATGATCGTGTTCGTCGCATTGGCCTGTCAGGGAGAACTGATGGTCGAGACAAGGGCTTCTTCTTCATACTACCTGAGCCAGATTCCTGCATTGACCTCGGTAATGATGTAAGATCAGATGGGTGAAAGAGTTGTGGTGCATCAATCTGTCGTGAGTTCTGTAGTTTGTGAGCCTTGGGCGCATGGGGTCCAGACATATGTAACTTACTCGTCTAACGGCTTGATTCGCGTTGTGAGTGAACACGTTGTCGTTATCCACGAATAGATCTGAGAAGTCTTCCATACTTTGTTCCCGATAGATAATATCTGGCCTTGGTGGAAGCTCGAACTTGGTATTTAGATTTGATTTTGTTGGCGATCTGGCCCGGCCTGCACCAGCGACCTTACTTGAGCTTGATTTATTTCGACTGTGCGTTTTCACAGGCTCTGAAGATTTCGTGGGCTTCTTCGGTAATGGTCTGATTGTCTGCTCCTGTGGATCGATGTCTTGCCAGTGGCCTAGCCCCTTTATTGTCATCAACTCGCCCTCAAAGTCGTCATCGTACGAATTACTGTCATTTCTTCCATCATTCACTGAAGCAAAAGCTTTGAGGCGATCGCTCGATAGCAGACCACCGAAGTTGTCTTGTGGCTTGAGATGAGGCAGCTGTAGTGCGCTTGGTGAAATGGCTGTCGCAAAATCATCGTCCCAGTTGTCATCATCTGTGATACGGTTAGGGTTAGGCAGAATACCCAGATACCGAGACTTTAACGCACCAGCTAGTTCAGGCTTACTGAAAGCTCCTGCGCCAGGACGTAGTTTTGCAAGTGATAGGCCTCCCTTGGCGGGAGTTCCACCAAGAAATCTTGACGAAGGCCCGGCATCAGAGCCAGTCGATTGCCGAAGTCTCGGTCCGGAGGATTTTAGAGCTTTGTTCCATTGCTTCACTTCCTCCACAGCATCGCTGAAATTGGCTGGTGTTTTTGATACAGGTGCTTCAGTTCGGCGACAGCCTGTGATCCAGGCATGACGAAGTAGTTTTCGGGCAGTTACACGAAGATTGGGGTCTTTTTGGAAACATTGCATGAGAAAATCACGGGCAGCCTGGCAAGGTCAGCAAACAAAAACACCCCAAATACATACAACTGGAGAGACTCACAGCAGAGATGCCTTCAGGCAGTGGGGGGTGATCGTCGTTGACGATTGCGAATAGAGCAGGCATAGCAGCCAAGTTGTGATATGGCGGCTTGCCTTGAAGAAGCTCGATAACCGTGCATCCAACACTCCAGATATCGGAAGCGGAACTCGCTCCAGAAAGCTGAATGATCTCAGGGGCCATCCAATATGGTGTGCCAACAACCTGTGCCTCCTTATCCTGACCACCAGCGAGGGTGCTGGTTGAAACGCCGAAGTCTGCTAGTTTGACGGTGCCATCCTTTGTGGTGAGAATGTTGGCGCCTTTGATATCTCTATGTATCACACCCTGGTCGTGCAGGTATTGTAGTCCCTGCAGGACCTGCGTCATGTAGACCCCAACCAGATTCTCGGGGAACTTGCCATAAGCCTTGCATATTGAGTGCAGAGAACCATTCTCACAGTATCTAGGTCTGTTAGTTCCAGAGCTTCAGAAGTCAAATCGAATCGCATACTCTAGGATAATGTTGAGGGCGTCAACGGACTTGACAAAGCCAATGTACTTGACAATGTTGTCGTGCTACTGCTTGTTAGTCTTCACATATGATACCATTTCAGACCAGGATTCCTACATGAAGGTTCTTGAGCAGATCGATTTCACTCTAAACAGCACTCACTCATGTCAGTTTCTCAGAATCACAGACCATTCCGTTGAGCTTTAGGGTAGAGCTCAGAAACTACCCACCTCGATCATGCGCAACTCGCTCTTGGGAAGATCTGCAAGCTTGATCTGCTTCACAGCAACCGCCTCGCCATTTCCCCAGTTGAATGCCTTGTACACAGATCCGAAAGCACCTTTCCCGAGGCATTCACCTAAACGCTAAAAGCAGAAAAGGCAAACGTTAGCGACAACTTTCTACTAAACCCTGCTGCCACTCTCGCTTATCATGATATCCGACTTTCCAGGGATCGGGATCAAGCACCGATGATATCGGTACTTGGATATACGCACGTAGTCCTTGAGCCCTGGATCTTGAAGGGCAGAGCTCTCTCGTATCTTGTCTTTTCGTGATGGCGTTCCTGGTGTATAGGGTCGTTCGCGGGAGGCCACGGCGGCGCGGCCATTGGCGTGGTACTGCCGCTCGGGCATTATCTCTCAGGCGCTCTCTAACTCAACGATGCTCTGGTTTGGTCGGGACAAGCTGTGTTATGCCTCCTCGGTGAGAGCAGAGGCAGTTGGGCGGAGGAAGGACAAGGTTCAGACCAAGACGGAGATATCATTCCCGGCGAATGTCGAAGGAAGGGAGCGGAGCGGCGCAGTGTAATTCGTTTCTACATACGAGATCGGGTTCGGTATAGAGCTGTTGTCGTCGAATTTGGCTTGGTTGACGTCGTCAGCGTGATCGAGGAGGGGAATGGATGGACAAGGTCCGTTCGTTCGTTCGTTCGTTCGTTTCGTTTCGTGCGGTCGCTAACAGACCAGCCCAGGGTTAAATGAGGGACAGGATGAATAACCCGGGAAAGCAAAGCAAGGGATTGAATTGCGTGAGAGTTTGCTGCTAAGAGAGGGAGGAGAGAGAGTGGAAGGGTCGTAAGTAACTAAGAAAAAAAAAAAAAGAAGTGAAGTGAACCTGGGCAAAAAAAAGTAAGGTAAGAAACTGGGTGGAAATTCGGAGCTGGACCAAAAAGCCACTGATCTCCAATCAATCATGCGCTGGACTGGACTCGACTGAAGGTGTTGTTTCTCGTCTCAGATTCACCTCCATCACACTACAACTCATCAGGCAGGCTCGCAACCCAACCCAAATCGGCCCAGGGCCTGGGGCAGCCCCGTAAGGTGAGGTGAGGTACTGTACCTTGAGCTGTGCTGCGTGACGGGGTGCCCGGGGGCCCGTGCCGCCTGCAAGTCCAGCGCTCTTCAACGCCCAGCTTCAACTTGCAGGGCTATCCCCCACTAGCTAGGTAGCTAAGGTATTCAATTCTCCACCCTCGAGACCAGCCAACACAGGCATGGAAACTACCTACTAACACGATGACTTATAAAAACAATTTATTGTTAGGACTCGATGATGATGTCAACATCGATTCTCAGCACCAGTTTCAAGAGACAAAGTTCTTAGCATGTTTTGGAGTTCTTCACATACAAGGAACACTCCACCTTTTGAAACAGTTCATGTTCATGCCATGCTATGCCATGCCATGTAAGCCAAGGTAGTGGATGCATTCAGACACGGGCACACCCAATACTGGCATTCTCTTCCAAGTCAACAACATATCTCATCTCCGCTTATCATTAGACAAAAGTACCCGAATTCATGAAAAACAAAGCAGCAGAACTACATCCTCCAAATTCCAACAATGGACGAGCATGCTTACCACACTTCAAAACAAGCCTCACCGTCAACGATCAACTTGGAAACTCATCCGTCACACAAACTCTATAGCCATCCGGGTTATTCTCTTTCAGCCAGCTCCTCCGACGCCTCAAATACTAGTCAAGTTATGTCTTTCCCTGTCAGCAACGACCAACAGTCCAATCGAAGTACCTTGCTCTCGAAGACGACGCCGATCCAACCCTCGAAGCCACTAATGCGTCTCATATCATCCCAGCAGGTAACTCAACTTAAATTGACTTGACTTGCTTGATAGAGTTAAGTTACAAGGCGTCAATGCCAAGGAGGGAAAGATATCGTATCTCACCGTCGATCGATGTCGTGCACGGAGACTCTCTTTTCTTGTTTCCCTTGCAAGCTGAACCGTAAACTAAAAACTGAGATTGCAATCTCATTTCTTGTTCAAAGCGCCTCCGCTTGGCTCGGCATTGCGTGACGCCACCATGACGATACTTCTACAGACACTGTAGTTGAGACATTCACGAATACTATATATCTCAATTTATGAGTTTTTACATTTGATTTCAGCCTTGATCAATAGTTCGGCCGCAGGGTCGTCTCTGAGTTTGATATATCATGTCGACAGCCGTGCTCAGCAACCCCTTATACAGTCTCAGGGGAAGCTTATGTCGGCAAATGGAGTATGCTTTCACTGGCTGAGAAGCAAGTATTTATTGGACGACAAAAGTAAATCATGTCAACTTGATACCTTAGGTTCTCGTATTTCTTCACCGTAGCTGTACTTATCGCAGGTTGGCGGCACGTAGCCGTCCCGAAGGCAAGGTCCTTCAAGCCACATCAAGATAGATCTACCAGGATCTCACGATGATGTGCGTCTAATCGTGGCCGCTTTATGGACCAGCAATCCCAGCAGTTATCCATCATACCAGTCAGTGTGTGGTAGCACAAGCAACGGTCCAGAACTATGAGTTCATTCAACGTCAACTTTCATTAGATCTTCTCCCCACTCCTTGTCGAGCCAAAATGTTAACAACCATACAATTATGATACAAGTCATTGCCGACACTGCTCGGTTTTCCGTTTTAACGCCGTCTGATCAAATCCGTAGCACGTAATCCCGGTGTTTTATATCCCGCTTCAAATCGAATGCAAACTGGTACCATGTGCCCTCTTTATTCTGTCCCGTCCCCTGGTAGTGTTCGACTGAGGCCAGCCTCAGCCCACCATTCATCGGGAATATCTTCACGTCGTGCTAGGCTACGCACGATGCGCTGCATTCCCATCCAATCATCTTCCGCGTTTGTGTTGCTTCCTGATGCTGTTGAGCTCTCTCGGTTCTGTCTGTTTCGTTCCGGTCCTTGCTCATCGTCTGAGTTGCCCACGGACAAGTGTCCCACCCAAGCGGAACGTGATCGGAGGGAGCGCTCTCGGCGCCAAGTCCTGGCCCTGTGGTGATGATCATTGGGCACTAGTCCATCCGGGGATCTTCGTTGTCTGGAATCAGAACCAACTGCCCCGTTCTCCCGAATGGCGCCTCCATCAACTGGGGCGTCTTGGCCAGCTTCAGGTATTCTTAAGTGAACACGTCGCATCTCTGCCCGGCGTCTTCTAATTCGATCCAGGACGCTCAGAGTCTGATCAGGGCCTTCAGTTTCGGACCCTTCACAGCCCGACTCACAGGCCTGGTCAGCCAGTGCGTCAGGGTCTTGGTCGGGCGTCGTGAAAGAGGTGTTTGATGTAGCACCGGCGCTCTGAGATGCAACATTTGATGCAAAAGAGGAACCTGCGCTAGGCGGTTGAGGGTCAGGGGTAAGCGTGGATAGAAGAGTATCCCACACCTCTGGGCTGAGGCTCCTATCACGGTCGCCAAGTCCGTCAACACGCTGCATAGGTGCGAATCGCGTATGCCTGTTTGACGCACGGAGTGCTTCGCGCATTGCCGAGCGGTGAGCTCGGCGCTGGCTCATTTCTTCAGAGTCATCTGTGCGACTCAAGGGGTGCGTTACAACAGAAGAAAGTCTCTGCGGTTGAGCTCCATTCTCCTCAGAAGCTCGTCCGGGAGGCCCCGACAGTGGTATCATCTGAGTTAGTTGTTAGTAAAAAGCATATAAATTGGATGATTGGGACAAAACATCATGGATGATAGAACTTACCACTGCTGGGCGAGGTCGAGGTCCCTCATGCCAACCCAGATCTATATCGTCGTAGTAATTGGTATTGTTTCGGTCTTGTGTGTTGCTGCCATCCCTAAACAGCGAGTTTATGCGCTCTTCAAGCATGTCCCTTCTGCGATCATCCGATCTAGCCATCTCCCTAAGAACATCGCGAAACGGTCTCGCCCGGCGCAGTCCATCAGGACCTCTCGTAGTCTCTAGATCAGGTGGGAATCCAGCTTCGGCCCATGGTACAGAGCGACCATCTCGGCCGGTCAAAGTACCGGACTGCTGTAGCGAGCCATCATTTAAGCGGTCGCGAATTGAGAAAATACGGCGATGCGCAGCGCGGCGTTCAATTCGTTCCGTGCGTATATTGCGACGAATGGCGGAGCGGGGTGGCGACGTCGCACTGCTCTTCTCTGCAGCTTTGGAAGGGAGATCTGACTCAACGGGGGCAACAAACAATCTGCAAGACAAGGTTAACAAGTGCACGGTGTTGAGAGAACGAGGCCGTCACTACTGCGACGAACATGCAAAGCACGAAGCGTGCATTATCAAGCAACGGATGTGCGCATTCGCGACATTTGCAGCATGCCTTTGCGTTGATATAGTGAAGCGATGGCGACAACGACAAGATCGATCGACCGGGGCATCACTACGTTGGCGCGATGGCAACGAAGGTAACGGACGGGTAGGAAAAAAACAAGGATGCGCTTACGGGAGGCCCATGGCTGATTTAGTGGAAAGTGAATGACGAAAACGAGCGAATACAGCGGAACAAGGAATCAAAGAATTAAGTCGTGGTGATTGCAAAGGCCAGAAATTGATATCATTGATGAAAAGTCGATGAACAGCGATGACGATGCTGCCTAGAGTAGCAAGGTTGATAAAAGCCAGACGACAAATGCGTGAAGCGTGAAGCGGGTAATTAACCAGTGGAGAGGATGAAAGAACGGAGTGGGCAACGGGCAAAGGGGGTGCGGGGGGTTCAAGATGCAGCTCCCAGGGCAGGGAGACTGCGATGAAATTATGTGACCAATCAGAGGGTCTAGAGCTCTTGAGGCTCAGAGCCCCTGGCGTTCCGTTCGCGTGCGCGTCTGATAGTGTTTTCTGACGTGTCGCGATAAGGACTGTTAGTGCACGACTAGCCTCAGCTAATCAACACTAACAGACCACATCTGATCATCCACCGAACAGATTAAAAACCGTACAGCCACAGAGCCACATCAGACCACTTTCATTGGTGTTCGGAGAGCGGGTGAGTGTGGCTTTCAACACCCCCACCCCATGTCGACATGAATTGCCCCAATGTGAAAAATAACGGACATGGTAGTCTCACTCACGCCGTGACAACTATAACGAAACCCAACTCATAATCATCACCAAATACGTCAATTCGCCCTGGGTCTGAGTCAATCAGCATCCCAGGAGCCTCATACGGCACTTCTCCTCCGCAGCGCCGGGCTCCGATGAGATGCCGTCTCACCTAAATCTTCACCATGTCTTCTTCCACTCAGGAAATCCAGTTCGCCCTTAACCGCATTAATCGGGTCTTGGCCAGCAAGAGGACACCAGGTTACAGAGATATTCGACTAGGCCTGGATCGTATCAGCCGTGTCGTGCCAGACAAGCAAGAGTGGAAGGGCATTCATGTTGCTGGCACCAACGGTAAAGGCTCAATATGCACCTTTCTTGCTGGTTTGTTCAAGCTCGCTGGTCTCGGCTATGGAAGCTTCACATCTCCTGCCTTTCCAGAGAGGCACAATGGCGTCACAATAAACGGCCTCTATGTAAACCCGCGCATGTACGACATGGAAATGAAGCATGTTGAGGAAAAGTACAACCGTATTGCTACTGGTTGGAAATACAAGCACGGACAGGAGGCTCAGGATCTAACGCCATTCGAGTTCGAAACGGCAACAGCATTCCGAGTATTCAACAAAATGCATGTTCCCTATGGCATCGTCGAAGTTGGCATGGGTGGTGCTACCGATGCGACCAATGCCATGAAGCAAAAGTCTGTTACCATCATCTCCAAGATCGGCCTCGACCACCAAGAGTACCTCGGAAATACCATCGATCACATTGCCAAGGTCAAGGCTGGCATTATGCGAAAGAACGTTCCTTGTATTGTTGACCACACTAACAAACCCTCTGTCATCCATGTACTACGAAAGCATGCTCGAGAAGTAGGAACGGACATCATTCTCACATGGAAGGGTGAGCCTTTGCTGTTAACTCTCGACAACTCAAGATGGCAGCTTGAGAGCTACCAAGTCCAGAATCTGTTGTGTGCAGCCATGGCCTTCCGTAATCTCTTCCCATTGCAAGAGATCAACCTGGATAAGCTCTTGGAAAGTGATCCTTTCCTACCTGGTCGATTGGAAACAGTTCAAGTCAACGCGCCACTTTCTGGTATTCAGCCACGGGAAATTCTGGTCGACGGTGCTCACAACATGTTGGGAATCACAGAATTGACCAGACATGTCAACAAACGCCTACGAAAAGACCAACAGCCAGTGACTTGGGTTTTGGGTATGTCCCAAAGCAAGCACAAACCTTTCTTCAAGATGTTGGAAAAGCTTGTCGAGCCTCAGGATAACCTTGCTATGGTTGAATTTACTCAAGGTCCCAATGATCCTCAGCCTTTGCCCGCCTCATTCGGTGCCGAATACGCCAAGAAGAAGCAAATCGACACTGACAATGTATACACTGGAACGCCTGACATTGCGAGTGCTCTTCCATGGGCTTGTAAGAAGAGTGACGGTGGTCCTTTAGTGGTTACAGGAAGTCTTTACCTGATACGGCAATTATTCAGCCTCCAAGGCATTCGTCGAACAAGAGAACTAGGTACGAGAAGACCTGGCAGAGCTCAACTCTACCGATATTCCAAGATTGCTCGAGAGAGAAATCTGACAGATGAGGAGGCACGGGAGTTCAAACAGGCGAGACGACATCACCGCCTATCACCGAAACGAAGTAAGGTCTTTGCACAAGTACGGGACGGCGGCCCTATCCAACCACTAAAAGTACCCGCCAAGAAAAGAGAGCTGCAAAGTATGGCTGCGTTTCATAAGAAACAGGCAGAGGGGTATCGGAAGTCTGTCGCCGCTATCAAGAGGGATATGGAACGCCCTAAGAAGGAAACAGATAAGCCTGAAACGGCCGTGGAAAATATTGCCTCCCGTCTTGAAGACTTGGAGGCACAGGCTGCGAAGCACAAGGCAGAGTATGAAGATGCCATGTTCAAAATTAGGGGACGACGTGCACTGCCACACATGAAGTACAGGAGTCATCGACAAGTGTTTGGGTATCCAGCGACCCCCAAGCCCCCAACAAAGTCCCCTTTCCAACCAGCAAAGAAGTCAAAGAAGCGCAAAGGCAAATCTAGAGGGTTACGGAAGGAATCCAAGGAGAGCTTTAAAGATCAACTCGCTGCGGCTGAGAAGCAGAGGGCACTGGAGATAAAACAGGCCAAGGCGAGGGAAAGCGGCGATCCCTTTGAAGCAAAGGTGGCTGCTAACAGGAGAACGGATGGAAACTTATGATGACTTGGAATGTTTGAATACCTATAACGCGATTGTACTATCACAAAGCGATTTATGCATCGGAGGGGAAAATGGAATGGGGAGATTAGGGAGGATCTATATGTACAACATCAAGGTAGAGGGGCAAAGTCTATCTCAATCCATCATGAAGCATCAGTCTCCTAATGTGAACACATGAACCCACTTCACCTATTATATCTCACGTTTTAGCACTCTCGATTCTTCGTTCGCTGAATTTGCTTACAGATTAGGCATCACATGATCAGACCCTCACTTTACAACCAGCCTGTCCAACTTCTGAATCCCCTCATCCTCCATCTCACCGCCATGCCACCTTCGCATCTTATCATCGTCTGCTGCCACGGAGTTTGGCTCGGTGGCCCAACACTCGGCCAAGATGAAAGCGAATGGCTAATCGCAGACTTTCAGCGTGGCGAAACCCCGACTTTTGTTCGGCATATTAAAGCTGGCGTAGATGCACTCGCTCAGAATTATCCTGGTTCTGTTTTGGTGTTTTCTGGGTATGTAGCCTTACAAACATTTTGTGCACGTACTAACCATGATAGAGGACCGACGCGCAAAGAGTCAAGGATTTCCGAAGCTGCTGGCTATAAAAACATCGCAACCAAGAACAACTATTGGGGACTGTTGCAGGATGAGTATATCAACAATGCAGTGCTATTAGAAGAGCGCGCGCTTGATTCGTATCACAACGTCCTCTTCTCCCTAACGCTCTTCTATTCCCACTACAAAAGATGGCCAGCTCACATCACCATCGTAAGTCATGGTTTTAAGAAAGAGAGACTGGTCGATGGACACTGCGCAGCTATTGGCTTCCCTCTCGACCGAGTCACATTCATTGGTATAGATCCTCCCGGGATGGCAGCGCCTTCGAAAGATCAAGATAAAGAAGCGGCGATGAAGGGTGCTGCGTTGGCGATGGGGGAGTGGAGGGATGATCCCCATGGACGAGGGGAGAGTCTTGCTGGGAAAAGAGTGAAAAGGAACCCTTGGGGCATTTGGCAAGGTGTATTTTCAAGTGAAGATGACGATCGCGGTGGTCTAGTCCTCAAGATGGAAAACGGGAGCGAAGTCATAGATGAGGAGCAAGCTAGGCCCTGGTGATCTCTATGATGTCTATATCTATACCACAGATCTACAGAACACTTTTCTCCCCCTCTCTAACATGTGCCTTGCCTCTCGGCCCCTTTTCCACGGCATTAACCAAGAACTGCACAGCATCCTCCACCATCTTGGGACTGAACTTGTGTCCAATACCCTCGTATACTCTATCATCCACCTCCAACCCACCATCGCGATACCAGCCCTTTTCACCCACAGCTTCCTTCAGTAACGTCGAAAATTCCTGGGTGTTTGCGTATGGAACCAACTCATCGTCACCGCCCGAGCACAGAAGTAGCTTCTTACCTTTGACGCGCTCATCCAGAATAGCCCTCAGGCGAGTCTGCTCGACAGAGGAAAGTGAGGATGGGATGGGAGCAGTACCGAAGCAAATAGCCTTGGGGTCATGTTTGCTGCAGATGTCGATGAGATCCTTGGGAAAGTATTTGCTTCCGATAAAATCAGCGCCGCAGTCGAGTTTCGATCCAGCAGCGCGACCAGACATGAGTCCTATCTTGATCAGCTCACGTTCTTCACATTTAGGCAGAATAACTCACCTGTGAAATCGGGGCACCCGATAATAACTACAGCTGCATCGATTCTCTTCTCCCCAAAGAATGCCTGCCAGGCACCATGCCCGCCCAGACTCCAGCCAAGACACACATGGCCATCAATTTCAAGACCAAGATACCCCGAAACGAGGTCCATAAGACCACTCATATCCGATACGCCTCCCTTCACCATAGCAAACATGTCAAGCGCATGTGTCGAATTTCCCTTACTCCAAGGGTGGTTCGCTGATTCGCTAACCTTTCTAGTTCCGTGGTTGGGCATATCAAATGCCAAGGCGATGAGGCCGCGCTTGGAGCTGCTACCGGCATGCGAGCCCCATGCTCCTATGGTGCGTCTCGCAATGTCATTCATGGTGTCTCGTGATCTGGTACGAGGGTGCAGAAGCCATAGGCATGAAACGGGGACATTGGGAGGAAGTTCATCAAGACCATAGACATCGACACGCAAACCTGCCATATGAAAGGTCTTGAGGGAGATTTCTGGGGCGGCCGGAAGGCCTTGGGTGACATATTTGACAGACATGGCGAAAACGGAAAACAAGCTCTGTATGAGCAGAATAAGTAGAGATTGAGGTTGGTTTGAAGTGATGTCCATGGATATTCATTATATCCGATCTTCCCCAGGATCGCCGGTGGGTCTAGGGTAGCGAGCCGGTGTCGGCCCCATGTATTAGGAGAGGCATCATGTCATAGGCAAGGATTAAAAGCACTAAGATGTAAATGGTTATTCGTATTCAGAATATGTCTCATTTGTTTTTTGCCTCAAAGGTTACCTTGTGTGCGGTTGTGGGAGGATTATGCATGTTAAACTTGCGAAGACCTCATAATTGAGGTTGAAGTCCAACAAGAAATATGTTAAACCCTTGGCTAAATCTTACAAACTCCAGACCTGATTTAGGAATCCTGATGGAGTGACTACAAGATTGACAACATATCTTCACGTTCAAACGCTGCATCTCTCAAGAGTTCAAAAGAATTATTAATTCGCGTCGTGTTGCTATTGACTGACGCAAACAAACTCATCTAAAAAAAGGGGTTAAATAAAACCAACATCATCATCCATCGCCATGCTGCTGTAAAGCAGAAAACAAAGAAACAAAAACCTCCCAAGCCCTTCCTCAACGCCATGTGCGGTATCGTGCCTGTCCCATTGTCCACTGCCCTATCCCAGTCCAGCCCAGTCCAGTTCCTTATGCTGCCTGCGAAAAAAACAATGTGTGCTGATTCGAAAAATGAAAATCCATATCATCCATCTTCTTAGTCCGTTCTACGGTCCAGTACTCCCTGAGAAGTACATCGAAGCCGTGTGTAGTGGTCTGCCGAGCAGACATCTGTAGTTTTGTAACTCTAGAGTCCGTGACTTTTAGTCAACCTTCCAGTGGTCATGCTCGTCAGAGCCCAGATAGAGCTCAACACCGTACAAAACCATAGTCAGGCCGATATTGGCCCACTGCCAGTTGCTGCCCTCAACATCACCACCTCGGAGAGTCCAGCCATCTGGACCGTCGCTGGTGGAGAAATGTTGTAGGAGCAGACTGGTGTAGACTGCTATTAAAATTGACGGCGAGAACCAGCTGAGGAATCCCAAGAATTTACTTGCAGTCTCAGAGTCCTCCCAATCTGGTTCTTGCATCATGGCTCGCGCACCCGACTCGCGGATTGAGGGGATGATACGTGTAGCGCAGTAGAATACCAAAGAGCGGTATGTTAGCGAAATGATGACTGATGGCGTGATAGTCTGGAAGGCGGCATATAGTAGCGCCAATGACGAGTGAACAGCGGATGGCAATGAGCCCAGCATGTGGAGGAAAGTCGAGTAAGACGCCATTATGATAGGCGGTAAAGGTGGAATGTCAGACTCTGAGCCATCGTGATCTTGTGTATGGTCTGCATTTCCTGATGGCAGATAATCGGTGAAGATCTGGTAGATGCAGAGCACAATATAAGCAAACAGAAGCGACGACTCAATAGGATTGCCGCGACCACTGCCGATTCCAAAAGCGCACAAAAACACAGCGGTTGTCATTGCGATGCCAATAAGGGTAGCATCAAGGTTGCCGATTTGAGGGAATTGTGCTACCCTCCAGAGGAAGTACACGGCGCTAGCCATGATGGAGCTGGAGAGAACCAGAAGAACGATCTGCGCCAGGGTTAGCATGGGCCAGATTCGAAGATTTGATATAAAACTTACCAACCAAGTATCGCTTCTTCCACGGTTGACAAGCCATCTTGTGAGCTGCCCCGCTGCCTGGATGACCAGCAAGGTACAGAAGCCCTCCAAAAGCTGGAACACGGGCCCCGAATACCGTAGCACATTATCCCATCCACCCAGAGTGATCGTCTCTACCAAGCCATCCTTGCCAAACATCCATTCCCTCCAGCTCGTGCTCTTGGAGTTGAACAGACCACCCACTGTTCGCTCCACCCAATTTGTGTTATCGGCGTCAACAGCGAACTGTCCCAGAGCCCAGATGAGGAGGGCGGGGATGATGATCCACTGCGACAACCGTAGAAATCCAGAAAGGAAGTACCGCGAGCGTGACTTTTCTGGCGTCAAAAGCTCGAGGCCAGAGTATGTGAAGTAGAAAAGGAACAGGGCTAGACTGTAAGCCAGCCCACTATCGCGACCGCCGACATCGAAAGCGACCGGGATGGAGAGAACAATGCTGAGAAGGAAGATAGAGCTGAATAGCGCCCTGAATAACCACCACATCGGAGCGAAGAGATGGCAGGCGTAGGCCGCGCCGAGGGGAGGGTATCGAGGTCGTTGGTTGCGTTCAGCAGGTGGGCATCCAAGTGCGATACGTCAGGCGATAGCGAAGAATTTCGTGACAGCTTATGATGTCGCCCGGTGTGCGGAGTAGGTAGTTCAAGGGGAGATTTTACCCATCGATAAGGCTCGTTCGTCTCGATTCCGTCAAAGTCCGTGCGATATATCGAAGGTCGGTGATAAGCAGCAGAGCTCGAGCAGGACAAGATGAAGCAGTTTTGAGGTTGGAGAGTTCAAGATCAAGATAAACGGTCAGTTCCCCAAAGTTGGCGGTTGGTCGGTCTAAAATTCACGGTAGGGTAAAGTAGGTACGTAGTGATTTGGAGCTCCCGTCTGTCAAATCTGGGCTCGGCTGTTGCTTGATGTTTGAGTGTGACTTGCGTACACGGCAATGCAATGTGGCTAATCGAGGTAGCGGCCAAATTTTGCTTATCGACTGCTATCTTCACGTGGCAGAGACAGCCCAGGCCTAAGGTAGTCACACGGCCGCTAAAATCAAGTAAAGTTTGGTGGGAGGGACCATTTCCTTTGACTATTGGCACGTGTCAATCATCTTGATATCTATTTCTCTTGTTTTATGTGTTAATTTAACAGACCAAGTTTCATGTTTCAACAAAGGCAGGTTTATGCGTCGTGTTTTTTTGACTGATCGACCAAACAGATGCTGCTAGGATAACCTGGGTTGGCTGGTGCATAGCGTCACATCAACATGATAGGTTCGCAGCACATTCGCAATCAGGAGAGTAGATCAGTACCTACATAAAGCAGGGCAGGGCAAGATCTGGGACAATGACAGCATCAGAGGGTAGCCTCAGCACTGACAAATCTTCCGGTCTAAGACTCTAAGTGTTATCACCAAAACCTGCAAGGCCTAAGTATGATGCATCACTGTGCATGCAAAATCTTGTTTCAACAAAATCAAGGTCATGAAACTCAACTCAACTGAAGAACAAGTTAATTATTCACAACCTCAAGATAAGACTCATTTAGCTTAGCTTACTTACCCACCTTAAGTCGCGTCTTGTACTTATCCGTATATGCCTATAACCAACCCCACCTCGTGATCTGCAAAACACGGCCAAAGCCCTACGCTCCACTTCAGGTAAGAGTTTGTCTCCACGTCGTGTCAGAGCCTCCTCATTCCTCCTCCTTCATCATCACAACCATCCACCCGTCGAAAATCACACACTTCCTCCCATCGCCGACCCAAACAATCTTCTTTTTGATCCCTTGGCATTTCGATGACCCATGACTATTTCGTATTCTTGCGCTAGTGCGTTGATACTCGTGTCTTAACCTCCTCACAATCTAACGCGGCACCTGTATTCGTCCATTAATTGCCCTGCTTGCCCATCCATGATTTGAAAATGAAAATAAACATGCTGCTCAAGCGATGCAACATGGCCTTCCTTCTGTCGAACTCATACTCGCGCGAGACGATCTGAAAGCAAACGTTGACCTGCCTCCTCCCGATCGAGAACCCGACGCGATCCCGATATCATATTCAGAACAATTGTACCAAGTGTTGCCAATGTAACGAGGAGGAAACTGTAACGTGGTCCTGGTATGAGGGTGAGTATTCTTGGCCAACTCGAAATCATGGTGTCTGCTGTATCAAGTCAAAAGATTTCACGATGTTGTTGGGACATACAACTGTACAAGCGCTGTGATGCAAGAAGATTTGTCAACAACATGGTGCAAGTGCATTTATTTTACATTTCTATTTCTCAATAGCTTGAGAATTATTTTATTCCCATGTTCGCTGTCATGCATTGTGTTGTCCATATGGCTGTGGTAATCACTATGGTCGTGATCATATTGGGTGGTGGCGATAGCCTCAACATCTTGTGAGAAATGATTTGGGTGTGGGGGATGCATCGCAGTGACTTCAAAACACCTCAAAATCATCACGGCGCTGTGCTGGGCGGAGTCTCAAGAGCCTCACGTCGCCAGTGGCCCACGATGCCGCTGAAGGCTGCCCACCAGCTGGCAAAGCACCAGCCGCCCAGCAGCACACCGGTTGCCCCGCTGGCCTCATCAGAGCTCACAGCACCACCACCCAAACTTGCACCAGGAAGGGCATGAGAAGAGGAGGGGATATAGTCTGTTCTAAATCACCTCTCTTCCAAGGGAGAGCAGGAGGCGCCGGGGTAACCGGTCAGGACAAACTGCTCTCGCCTGGTGGATAAGGAATTCGAAAATCCGACGACACCCCGAGTTCGAAACCCGACGACTACCCTCGACGACAACCCCGACGACAAAGAGATGTAGGAGGCTTAACACCAGCCTCCGAACTCTTTTGCTAAATTAGTATATTGTAATTTTTTATATAGAAAAATATATTTTCATATTTTAGCTTTTAAAATACTCTTCTTTATTTTTTATATTAATAGTAATTAATTGATATTAAATATAATACTTTACCATTGGCTAGAAAGTCGATCGCCCAGAGATCGCCCAGCGCTTGGCACTAGCTTGGCGATGACTTTGTTGGCTGTGGATATCAGTGACCTCAGAACACCATAGACGCTCATGAATTGCTTTGCGAAATAAGCTTAAAAGCCCGACATGCGCACTGGACATTGCGCTCTCGAAAAGAATCCCCGAACTCCCCGAGCCTGGCAAAACAAAACAAAAACAAAGCAATGGGCAAATGGTGGAACGCTTTTACGTGAGAGAATAAAAAGACAATACAACATCGCATCCATCCCACAACCCCAAGAGAAGCCCGACGAGCCGCAATTCATTTCTCGTAGCTTGAATGACGCCTTTTAGGGATTCGATGATGCGACACCAGGGTCTCAAGTAGACGACCAAGACGGGAATGGCACCACTCTTATTTCCATGGAGAGGGGGTAAATGCTCCGGACCATCGGGGCGTGGTTCGTTGGTCGAGGCAAACTTCAAGCCTGTTGCCATTTTTGGTTTCCTTTGACACTAGCGATCGCATCATTCCTGGAGACCCGGGCCATTCTTGATCATCTCCCCGTGAGCAACGGCGATGAAGAATAATGCTCAACGGCTATCTAAAGATAGACCGACCGAAACATTCGGGAAGTCTTCGTCAAGAAAAGGGTTCACAAGCATCAACCTTCTGATGAAATGGAATCGAGGTGACGTTGGGCCTGCATAAGCCTGCAGCGAAGATCAGAACCTCAATTGCTTGCTGTTGGTTTGGTTCAAGCACCCTCCTCCCTTGACCTGAGATCAAAGTTATCATAGCTGACCACAATCACATCCGATCGTCCACCGTTGACGCCTCATCAATAGTTGATTATTGCTCAGTATCTGGCTGAATTGCGTGCGATCTATCAGTGTCAACTTGCAGGAACGAGCTTGCAAAGTCGGACTCGCCTCCATGGCTCATGTACGTGAAAGCTACGTTACGCATGCACCGCAGCTAAAGACCCCACGCGTAGCAAGACAATGATCCAGTCAGGAATGTTGAAATCACCTTGTTTTGAGCCCCTGCCAGGCAGCAGGGAATACATCTGGGATCGACCTGACGGAGATTCCGGTGGATTTGCAGTCTGGACGATGATGCGACCCAAATGGGCCTTTACTGGCTGACGTGCAGCTTCAGTCTGGGTCGTCGGGGTTGTTAGAGGTCTGGGACGGATGTTCGGCACATGGCGTGGACCGAGTGGGGGCCCCGTTCGCCGCTCCGGATAGATTTGCGGCCTATGGCTTCACTTCATTTGTCTGCTTATATCTAACGTTGGTAGACATTTGGCGACACTCCGGTGTGTGGAACATCTGATCCTTCGTGAGTGGTGTGCTGTGTTGCAGTTTGTTCGTTAATTGCTATCCTAGCGTGAGCTTTGATGGATGAGAGGGCCAAAGAGGATCGATATGGGCGACGTCCGAGGGGCTCGATGAAGAGACTGACGACCAAAAGACCCCATTTATCGTCTAGGAGCGAGCTTCTACGCCGAATATGGAAGCAGGCTCTGAACCTTGTTTGTGTGACCAACAGCCAAGTTGGTAGGGATCGTACATAGGATCGCAACCTTGGTGTAGTATTATGTCTGAGAATTGAGATCTCCTCGCCTTCTTTAAATGCAGCTTGTTTCCCAGCATTCTCTTTCGCTCACCCGTAGCACTCGCCTAGTTTGTGATTTGTGCCTGGCCCACCTTTCTTCTTTTCTTCCTGTTGCGATACCGTAACATCTTGAACTTGGTCAGCACCGTGGTGTTTCAATTCAACACAACACAGCACACCTTCAGTCCTGACAAGCTCACACTCTCCTCTTACGCTGTCATAATGGCCGAAAAGACATCTCTCGGTTCTGGGGGTGGAAGCCCTGACCCAGAACGTCGCCAATCTGAACTCCAAACTCCCTCGTCACGATGGGCGTCTCTGTTTGGTGGCGAGGGTGTCACTGCCGGACCTCGAATTGCTCAATTGCCCGAATTTGTGAGACGTGACCTCTCAGACTCCGAGGATTCAAGCTCTGCCATTCTCAACAAACAGCTGGCTGCGGAGCAGGGAGAACAAATCCAGTACCGCACTTGCTCATGGCAGAAAACTGCTGGTCTGCTTTTCAGCGAGTACATTTGTCTTGCCATTATGAGTTTCCCTTGGTCATACAGTGTTCTCGGATTGGTGCCTGGTATTATCCTGACGATTATTGTTGCTCTCATCGTTCTTTACACCAGTCTCGTTCTCTGGGAATTCTGCCTCCGCCACCCAGAGATGCGCGATGTTTGCGATATTGGACAGATGCTATTTTGGGACAAGAAGTGGGCTTGGTGGGCAACCGCCGTGTGCTTCATTCTTAACAACACCTTCATTCAAGGCCTCCACGTTTTGGTTGGTGCTAAGTACCTCAACACCATGACCGAAGCCGACGATGCTGGCAGCTGCCGGACCGTTATGTTTTCGGTCATCGTTGCTGTCATCAGCTGGGTCTGCTCCCTGCCCAGGACGTTTGATATGATGGCCAAGCTCGGAACAGCATCGGCTTTCTTCACATTCATTTCCGTTCTGCTTGCTGCCATCTTTGCCGGTATTCAGGATCACCCATTTGGATACGATCCTGCGAAGCTTGGTGAGCCTATTGTCACAGCTATCCCTGTTAAGGGCACGACCTTTGTCAACGGAATGTCCGCTTTTCTCAACATTAGTTACACCTTCATCGGCCAGATTACCCTACCCAGCTTCATTGCAGAGATGCGAGATCCTAGGGACTTCCCCAAGGCTCTTTGGGCGTGTACAATTGCTGAGATCATCGTTTTCAGTCTCGTTGGAGCCATAGTATATGCTTATACCGGCAACCAGTATGTTACCGCACCGGCTTTTGGTTCGCTCGAGAATGTGTATAAGAAGGCGGCCTTCTCGTTCATGATTCCTACCATCATCTTCCTTGGCACCCTCTATGCCTCAGTATCGGCTCGCTTCGTCTTTTTCCGACTATTCCGAAACTCCAAGCACTTGAACAGCCACACTCTTGTTGGTTGGGGATCTTGGAGTGGAATTCTTCTTGTGACCTGGATCTTTGCATTCATCATTGCCATGGTCATCCCATTCTTTAACTCTCGTAAGTGCTCGAAATAGAATCATTGTATCTATCGTTGCTGACCATTGCCTCCCAGTGCTTTCCGTCATGTCGTCTCTCTTCGATAGTTGGTTTGGCTTCATTTTCTGGGGAGTTGCTTATTTCCGAATGCGCAAAGCCGATAAGGAGATCGGTCGACGACATGGCAAGATCGCTGATCTTACTGGAAACATTGTTAACCTCATCTTGATTGCGATTGGTATCATGTTCCTTACTGTTGGTACATATGCTAGTGTACAGGGCATCATCGACCAGTACGAGGCTGGTACCGTGGCTGGCGTATTCTCGTGTGCGTCCAACGGCCTTTAAAGAAGAGGAGAGAAGGGAGAAGTTGTAGAGAAATACGTTATGCAATGATACCCGAGCTGGAACAATACACGCGGAGTTTGGTCTTTCTTGATCGAGACGATGGTGGGCTGCTTTCAGCCATGATCGGTCCCGTTACCGAGTTCACGAAATTGTAGAATTGGACCCATCATGATGAATCATTGAAGTAGAAGTTGACATGTTGTAGATGTTGAAGTAAAGTTGAAGTGGAGGCTGAGGCTCTGCTTGCAGCTGAACCTTAGCTCAACATACACGCCAAGAACGCCCAGAACTTGTTGTCACATGCGCTTTCCCCATCGATGGGTTTCCTTTTAAGCATATTTGAATCACAAATTGGCAATCAAACTCGAGTTGCAGGAGAATCTAATGAAGCAGATTTGCTGCTGACTCCAACATATAGATATAGAATCTACCTTAGGCATTGACAGCATTGGCCTACCTTGGCATCTGGTGTATTAGGATCAAACCATAACTTCTTAAGCTATCCCAAACATTGAATCGACAGTAACACTGAAGAAGCCTTCCTCATATATTCACCATATATACACTCAAATTGAGTATTTGGAAAAGACACGTTGGCAATATAGTATTCGTATTCGCACTTCATGGGGATCAAGAATCGCATTTTATTATATCCTCGTCGCGGTGGTCCACCTATCAAGGGAAAAGCCCTACCAGATTGCCGCAATTACGCATCTCGCCAACGGAATCGAGAGATAGAACTAGGGAGTTTCCAAGAAGTACCGAATAATCGTATGGTCTTGGTGTTTATCAACGGAAATTGACGGTCCCGAATGGCACCACTCGAACCATTTCCCCTCTTGTCGTTCGACAACTTTATTCGAAGAATTCGAAGGTTTTATTTTGGGATTTCATTCATTTATTCACATTTATTATGAGGGTTGGAAGCGATAGTAACCCAATTCAGCGCAATGCAAATTGATATTATCTAAATTACCACCGCTGGGCAATGCCGCTCGATTCCTCATGATACACACAAATAAAGCTGATCTCGAATGCCACGCCATGCAATTCGCCTCTCTGAATGGCCTGAACGTGCCCCCCCGCCTTCTTGAACCCCTCAAAAACCATCCACCTGGTCCCCTGAATC
>JAAVUA010000046.1:0-159638 GCA_014898875.1 Fusarium miscanthi
AGAAGAAGAAGAAGAAGAAAAGCACAACTTGGGGTCATTTACTTCGTCTTACCGGTTAAAGAAGGTGATCCTGTGGGATTTTGAATTGATTGCGCGATGCTGGCGTGCCTATCATCTTTTCGTCAGCAACACAGCCCCACAAAGGCTGAGATGAGTTTCACTGAGGGTTTTTGAACTTGGTTTCTTCATCATTCACAAACTCATCTTTAAACAACATTGAATACCGCCTAGCACTACCTTATACCTGAGCCTGGCGACTTCAAAATCTGATTGTCTATTTCTGGCCAAGCTCCGTTTGCATCTGCGAGTCCTGTTACACGTATTCAGGATTGGCCGATAGATCGATTACAATAAAGATACCACATATTCTTTTATTCTTTCTCTTCCTTTATTCTTTCTCTTGATATTTGCCGCAATGTCTACAACCTTGGAAATTCCCCATTCACCCGAAGTGACAACCGTCGAAAATGTTTCTATCACTGAAGAAAATCTGTCATGGACTCGCACCGGGACATCCGAGAGTGCTTCACGCCATGAGCTTGTATTGGTTCACGAAGCAACAAAATCTCAATCAGGTTCCTCGCAATATCTGATCTTGATCCTCAAGGAGGACCCAGATAATAAGGAAATACCATTTCAACTCTCAATACTGAAGACAGACGAGATACCCACTGAGCTTCGAAGTCTCACAGTGGCTGGATTACCCCCTCATCTCAAGCACGGTTCCGCCAACGAGCATGGTGCCACAAACCAGGTGGACATTATCGTCTCGATCAAATCGGGTGTTGGACTAGCATCAAACGTCTGGGAAGACGTTCTCCATCCTATTTGGACATGTATCGCAGGAGAGGATTCTGGCAAATCGACATATCGTCTTATTCACACAGAAAACCCAGAGACCATCCGAGACTATGCAAAAAAGTTATGGACTATAGATGAGCGTTCGAAAGCGAGGACCATCGTGCTTTTGAGTGGAGATGGTGGTGTTGTTGATCTACTCAACGGCTCTGACGGGAATCAGGTGCCAGAGAATCCACCTACAGCTGCCCTTCTCCCTCTGGGCACCGGAAACGCCCTCTTCCATTCTACCCACAAGCCACTTTACACTGAGCCTGGCCCAAGCCCACTTGTACTCGCGCTCCGAACATTATTCCAAGGCGTTGGCACTGATCTTCCCGTCTTCCGGGCATCGTTCTCATCTGGGTCCCATATCGTCAAATTCACGGACAAATCCATGGCACAGTCGTCAGCAGCGGACCCAAATCAGCTCCAGAAGCAGGAGACCTCTGTCACACATCTTCAAGGAGCTATTGTAGCTAGCTACGGCTTTCACGCAAGTCTTGTCCATGAGAGTGACACACCTGAATATCGTGTCCACGGCGCCAAGCGGTTCCAGATGGTCGCTGAAGGGCTTCTGAAGGAGTCTCACCCATATGCTGCAAAAGTGTCTATTCGGCGTCGAGGTTATACTACGTTTGAGGATATTCCTCGTGAGTCACATGCCTATGTGCTCACAGCTCTGGTATCGAACATGGAGCGAAAGTTCGCCATTTCGCCTGCTACTAAACCATTGCAATCACAGCTTAGACTTGTACACTTCGGACCAATTGGTGGGGAGCGGACCATGAGTGTCATGATGAAGGCGTACGACGAGGGTAGCCACGTTGGTATGCAGTGGCCTGATGGTGAAAAGGTTGGTTACGACGAAGTCGATGAAGTCAAAATATCGGTTCTGGAGAAGGACGAGAGATGGCGGAAGGTTTGCATCGACGGGACTATCGTTGAAATACCTGAAGGTGGAAATATTAGTATCAAGATGCTTGATCACAGTCTCTTCAAGATCCTGGCAAGCCCTGTTGTTTTAGAGAGCCATGAATAGGCCTGAACTAGACTATATCCTCATGACCGCTCTGCATGGCACCTCAATAATTATTCTCTAGTCTTGAAGCAGCTTCTTGACCCTCTTCTCCATAAGCCGTTCAAACCCATCTACACCACTCTCCAATATATCCAGCTTACCACCCTTCAATCTGTACACGATTCGTCTTCGTATAGCTTCCTCGCCGTCGTCATCATCTTCGTCTGTTTCCTCATCCTCATCCACCCCACCCTCAATCACGCCTCGCATAAACCATCGATCATGACTAACCAAGATCACTGCACCCTCCCAATCCCTCAGTGCCTCCCTCAGTGCAGTCACTGTCTCGTNNTTCATCAAGAACGAGACAGTGAGGCCGTCGCCACAGGAGACGAGCAAGCTCACAACGCACCACTTGTCCTCCTGAGAGTTTACACAGGGGCACGTCAGATGCAATTCGACCTGGAAGACCAAGTTGGCCTAGAAGACCGCGGAGGTCCCCCTCTGTGAGTTCACCTTCGACTTCGCGAGTGAGAAGAGCAAGAGCCGTGAGGGCGGGTTCCTCGCGACCGAGAGACTGCAGTGCTTCAACGGCGTGTTGAGAGTAGTATGCCAGCTTCAACCGAGGATGCGTATTTAGAGTCCCAGACGAAGGTCGAGTCTCTCCAACGAGGAGTTTGATGAGCGTCGACTTGCCTGCTCCGTTGAGGCCAAGAATACCAACACGGTCTCCCATGCCAATAGAAAGAGTAATGTCCTGGACAACTAGTGGTGTCTTGGCTGAATATCGGAAAGCTACCTTTTCTAGAGAGATCAGAGCGCCAGGGAAGCGCAGGTCAGGTGGCTCAGGAAGATTCACCACGACAGGACGGTCTTCTGGTGGAATATCGATATCATCACGCGCTGTCAAGTGAAAGCCAACAAGATCTCGATTGAGCTTAAAGCGACCGCCCCTGGCGCTGACCTGCAACCCCCAGCGGTTATCAAGCTTCTTCTGACGAGACTTAGCCTGACGAAGTTTGTTGGTATCGTCGTTCACCTTGCCAGCTTTCATGTTGGCAGCGATGGACTTTTCAATATGTGCTTTCTGCTTATCCTGAGCTTCTTTCATGGTGGTGAGCCATTGCTTTCGCTCGCTTTGCGATGCTTCATAAGTGGGGAAATCGCCATGGAAGTAAGTAAGCTGCTTGTCTTTTAGGATAAGCAGATCGGTGCAAAGAGAGATGAAGTCGCGATCGTGCGATACGAGAATGAGGGTTGGAGGGTTCTCTGTTTCTTCCAAGTTCTGGAGATAGCGTTGCAGCCAGATGATTCCCAAGAGGTCGAGAAAGTTGGTGGGCTCATCAAGGATGAGGATATCAGTTTCTTGAACCAAGGCTGTGGCGAGAGAAGCACGCATGTGCCAGCCACCAGACAGACTTGAAATGGGCTTCTGTATAAGAGTTTCAGAAAAGCCCAGCCCAGTCAGGACCTTCTTAGCTTTAGACTCAATCTCTGACACACGAGTTGGATCGACCTGTAGTTGAAGATCGGCGAGCATATCAACTGCTTCTTGGGTCTCAGCTTGAAGAGTTTCGGGTGAAATATCCTCATTGGATTGCCCCAACCTATGAAGAGTTAGATATGGTAATGGATTTTAGAGTGCATACTTTACAGTTCATTCGACTCAGCTACGACCTTTTCGAAGGCAGTGAGTGCCTTGCGAGCTTGCATTCCGCGAGCACCACTGCGAAGCCGAGCATCCTTATCGAGACGGAAGAGACGCTCTTGGTGCTTTCTGTGCTTCAGATACCTTAATGCTTTGACCGGAGTCAAGGGGTCAGAGGCATTTATTCCTTCTGTCAGATCTGCATATAGAATTAGGCAAGTTAGGGATTGAGATGGTGGATAGAGTACCTTTGATATCTTGTTCGATGGCATGCTTGGCTGTAGCTTTCTCGATGACCTGTTCCAGCACAGATGCCTTGTCGCCATTGCTAATATCGGATTTCTCCTCAGAATTTTCATCAGTCAGTCTAGTTTGCTGTAAAATAGCAATCCTAGTCTCTTCTGGGATGCCTGGGATGAGTTTCTCGGCGATGGCTTTGAGCAGTGCTAGGTTATCACTGTCAGCACCTCAGCATCAATATTGTGCAAACTTTCTTACTAGACTTTCCAGTCCCATTGCGCCCAACAAGAGCATATCTTTGACCTTCCTTAAGTCGAAGCTTAGCGCCAGCGAGAATCTCAATGCCCTCGCCTTTTGCCTTTGCCTTTGCCTTTCCCTTGCCAGAAGGTTTGTCGCCCGAGGTCACGGTGATGTTGACTCCATCAATATCAAGCTATCGATGGTAAGCAGAGAAAAGGCGATGAATTGGTGACAAACCTCGCGATGATTGGTGATTTGAAAGCGCGTTTGTTTGGAGCTGCAGAGAATAGTCGCTACAGATTCAGAGGCTGCCGACGTCATAATGGAGGTTGAAGAATTGAATAAAGCGACAGGAATAGTATACACGATCTAGGCACTTGAGTAGCGCTGTAAGTCGAAGCTGCCCTGAAAACAAGGCTTGACGATATTGATTGATGAATTGGTCTTATATATTGATTCTTCAACAATCGGGGATCTACATGCACAGTGTATAATTTCGATATGTTTTCTTGGCTGGAAAACTTAGTAGTTGCGCTATTCGCATTCCCTATTCGTATGCAGGCAACTGTTTGCTTGTATTGTCGCCTCTAGTGCGGTTGAAGTGCCACCATTTATGGCGTTACAAGTGAGTGACTCACGCCGAATGACTTGGCTCAACTCGCAATTACATACGCTTCCCCACGCTGCAATTAAAAGAAACATCAATTTTGGAAGAGAAATGGCGCTCTGACTGACTTTATATAATTGTGGTGCATGATTGAGTCATACTTCATTGTCCTTCCTTATGTGGGTAGTTTGAGTTGCATGTATCTATCTCTATCTCATGAGAACTCGTTTTATTCTCAAGTTGACATTTACCCTATTATCTTCTCCGGATTACTCCGTACTACAGTGATTAACCACCACCTTCCTAATTCTGCCTCTCCCGTCTTATCACTTATGGCCAGGGTATCACCCAAGTAAATAGCAAATAATCATCCCCACCCCAACAACTTCGGATTCCTCTTCTTCAACTTCACTCGCTATCTCAAAATGAACTCTTCTGAGAATCTTTGCACCTCATCCGTCGACGCTTCTTTTGGTCCCTTTGTTGGCCCTGAATGTCGCGATGGCTTCGACTTTACCCTCGTCTTCGAACAATCCATTCTTGTGCTGTCTCCGGCCGCTCTTCTTCTCATCCTCGCTCCTGTTCGTCTTTTTCGCCTTCGGAATGTCCCCGTCAAAGTCACTGGCCACCGTCTCCGAACTGTCAAACTGGCGTTGATCGCTCTTTTGGCCGTGCTTCATCTCGTGCTCGTTGTGCTCTGGGCTACGCGCCCCTCCAATTCGCGTCTAGATCGCGTCTCTACCGCTGCTGCATGTGTATCCTTTGCCTCAAGCTTGATGTCCTGTGTCCTCTCTCGTGTCGAACATGCCAAATCTCCTCGTCCATCGTCTCTCTTGAGTCTGTTTCTCGCCGTGTCCCTTCTTCTTGATGTCGCGCTCCTTCGCACCCTCTGGCTTGTTCCTATGAGTACGGCCATTCCAGCTGTTTTTACCGCGGCTTTTGCTCTGAAAGCGATTATTGTCGTTCTTGAAGGGTGGAGCAAAGCTCCGTATCTTGTCGCCGGCTCCGGGCCCCACTCTCCCGAAGTCACGGCCGGACTGTACGCCCGAGCCGTCTTTGCGTGGGTGACTCCGTTGCTGTTGACGGGATTTCGAAAGCTTCTACGGCCGGTGGATCTGTTTGAGTTGGACGAGGAGATGGGCTCAGCGGCACCGATTGACGGGTTTTGGAAGCATTGGCATAACCAGAAAGGTTTGTCCATTCCCTTCCCCTTCTTAGATAACCATATAGTATTATACTTTAAAACTCTTCTGTGATGTACTAAATGCTGGCTTAGCTCCGGCTCGCAAACACCGGCTGATCTCATGTTGCGTCATGACACTGCGATGGTCTATCATCGCTGTTGTCCTTCCTCGACTGGCGCTTCTGGCATTCACTATATGCCAACCACTCATTCTCAACCGACTGCTGGTATTTCTCGACGATCCTTCTCAGTCTATCAACATTGGTTACGGCATCATCGCAGCCTACGGTCTTGTTTACTCTGGTATTGCTCTTTCACAGGCCCTTTATTGGCATCGCAATGCTCGGTCTGTCACATTGTTGCGTGGAGTATTGGTGTCTGCCGTGTTCTCCAAGGCCACCGATCTGAGTATCACGACAACGGACGATTCAGCGGCGATGACGCTCATGTCCTCTGATGTAAGGACCCTCTTCCAAAATCATATATTGGGCTGACTATTTCCTAGGTTAATGTTATCGTGAGGGCGGTCAGAGAGATCCACGAGTTCTGGGCAAACATCATACAGCTTTCCATAGCTACTTGGCTGCTGAGCACTCACATAGGCTATGCTGCTGTAGGTCCCATTGTAGTGTCACTCGTAGCACTCATTGCCACGGTTCTCGTTTCGCCTCTGGCGCGCAAGTATCAGATCTCTTGGTTAGACAAGACACAGAGACGAGTTGGTCAGTTTCTATATCTTTTCATACATCATGAACTTACTAATCCTGTACAGGTATCACTTCTGCCATGATTGGACACATCAAGAGTATCAAATGTTCAGGCCTAGCTCAAAACTTATCTGACACCATCCTCAACCTCCGAGCGGATGAGATCAAAGCCTCGAGACCATTCAGGATCGTCAGCAGTGTCACGTCCGCAATTGGCCAAGTCCCTTTGCTCATGTCTCCCGTCGCGGCATTTGCCCTCTTCCAAGGGGTTGCCTCGAATTCCGACGAGACACTCGATGCTACCAGACTTTTCTCCGCCCTGTCCCTAATCATTCTCCTGGCACAACCACTTTTCTTCATGTTTGAGGCAATTCTTGACATGAGTGCTGCTTTGGGCGCCTTTGAAAGAATCCAAACATTTTTGACTCAAGAGTCTCGAAGAGATTCTCGCCAACAAGAATCAGTTGTGGAGCTGAACGGACCTGATCAAGGAAACAGAGACTCTATCGAGCTACAAATACTGAGAGAACCCTCCTTGCCATCTACCGCAAACTCCAGTATGAGAGATGTTGTGGTTCAGGTCTCCGATGCCAATATCTCGTGGTCAGAGGATCGTGCCATTCTTCGAGACTTGTCGTTTACCGTGGGCCGCAATCAGCTTGTCCTACTTCTCGGCCCCGTTGCGAGTGGCAAAACCACTCTACTGAAGGCAATTCTTGGAGAAGTTCCCAATGTCACTGGGTCAATTGATATTCACAGTAAGGGGACTGCCTGGTGCGAGCAAAGTCCTTGGCTCCTGGTATGCCTATCCGATACTTTTACTTGTTTCCAAACTAACATGCCAGAACCGAACAATTCGTGAAAACATCATCGGCTACTCGCACTTCGACCCTGTTCTATACCAAGCCGTTGTTAAAGCTTGTGATATAGAGAAGGATTTCAGACAACTGACCCAGGGTGACAGCACCGTTATTGGCAGCAAGGGGCTGGCCCTCAGTGGAGGTCAGAAGCAACGAGTTGTAAGTCAAGACTTAAGGAGTAGTCGACTATATACTAACTCAATAGGCATTGGCCAGAGCTGTCTATTCAAAACCTCGAATTGCTCTCTTCGATGATGTCCTCAGTGGACTGGATGGCCAGACTGCCCGTACTGTGTTCGAGAACCTCTTTGGCGAACGTGGTTTGCTGAGGAAGTGGAATACGACAACTTTTCTTGCGACTCAATCGGGTATAGCAGTCCAAGTATTTCTCAAACGTGCTTGCTAACGGGATCATAGTTGACTTTCTATCGTCTGCTGACCACATCATTTGTCTTGACAAGAATGGGAAAATCTCTGAACAAGGCACATTCTATGATCTCAAAGACACTGATGGCTATGTGCACTCCTTACTGGGAGACAGGGTTCGTGGGGGCGAAGCCCCGACGCTTGCAACTGACGATACCAAAGAACAGGCCTACAAGCTAGCACAAGCGACTCCAACACAAGCAAACGAAGAAGACACACGCAGACAACGTGGGGACTCGACTGTATATCGATACTACTTCAGCAGTACTGGCGGTCTTTTTATGATAGTCCTTCTAGTACTCGAGATCATCTGGGCTTTTCTAGAAAGCTTCCCAAGTTTGTCACCTGGCATCCAATTACTGTCCGATATACTGACATAGACTAGCAATTTGGCTGAAATTTTGGACTGATGACAATGCGAATAGAAAAGACCAAGCGGGTTACTACCTTGGTATCTATGCCGCTCTTCAGGCTACCGCAGTCATCTGGTTTGCAGTTCTTATATGGTACTCTATACAGATTCTCGTTGCACGTACTGGATACTGATTTTTGCAGGTTTGTCATTGTTCTGGTAGCGGCAAAGTCGGGAATAACTCTGCATAAGAGGCTGTTGTCTACAGTAGTTAGGTAGGTCTATGTATTGACGTAAGAATGGACTGTCAACTAACCATCCTAGTGCACCTTTGTCTCTCTTTACCACGACGGACCTGGGGTCAATCACAACACGGTAAGATGATATCGCAGAAGTGGTTTCGAAAGCTAACACAGCAAGGTTCTCGCAGGATATAGGAACGGTAGACAACCAGCTCCCTCTTGGTCTCGTTGTGACTCTCGCAAGTAAGCCAAGGCCCCGGCTCATCGACTAAATGCTTTACTTATATAATAGGTTTCTTCGGTGCTATCGCCAAAGCCGGCCTCCTCGCCTCTTCAAACCCCTATATAGCAGCTACATTCCCTCTCCTAGGAGCTGTCTACTTCTATCTTCAACGTGGCTATCTGCGTACCTCTCGTCAGCTACGTCTGCTCGATCTTGAGGAGAAAGCCCCTCTATATACCCAATTCCTCGAAACACTCTCCGGTCTAGCAACCATACGAGCCTTCGGATGGAGCGATGCAGTTATTCAGGCCAACCACACTTTAGTAGATCGCTCACAGAGGCCTTTCTATCTCCTCATGATCGTCCAGCGTTGGCTCGTCCTCGTCCTCGACCTGACCACCGCAGCCCTGGCCCTTCTTCTCGTTGGTCTCGCGGTTCGTCTTCGTGGGGAAGTCGACGTAGGTTTAACGGGTGTATCTCTTGTACAGCTAATCTCGTTAAGTGAGACCGTGAACATGCTCATTCAGTTCTGGACTTCTATCGAAACATCCATCGGTGCTGTAGCTCGCATTAAGCAATTTTCTGAAGAGACTGGCGAGGAGAACTTACCAGGAGAGACACGCGAGCCGCCAGTCCAGTGGCCTGACAAGGGGACCATACAGATCAACAACTTGACTGCATCGTATGGTGACGGAGACGGAGAAGTTATTAAAGCTCTTGATGCAGTCAGTTTGGAGATCAAGGGAGGGGAGAAGGTAGGTATTTGCGGTCGCACAGGAAGGTCAGTATTTTCACCCCAATGCCTCTCTCGCTCTAACCGTCTTCTATCCACAGTGGAAAATCATCCATATTTCTTGCTCTTCTCAGACTACTAGACTCTACGTCAGGCAGTATAATTATCGATGAGATCTCTCTATCTTCTGTTCCTCGAGAGACGATCCGTAGTCGTCTCATCACTCTGACGCAAGACCAGTTCGTACTCCCTGGCACGGTTCGACACAACATTGATCCGCTTGATATCTACTCCGACGTGGAAATCAAAGAGGCACTTCGTCTTGTTGAACTACATGATTCGATCGAACGACATGGGGGCTTGGATACTTCGTTTGATCAAGACACGTTGAGCCATGGGCAGAAGCAGCTCTTCTTCCTGGCACGGGCAGTGCTGAGGAAAAACGACGGGAAAGTCGTTCTTCTAGATGAAGCAACGAGCAGGCAAGTTGAACAAACGATGCAACTACGAGATAAAGAACTAATAAAGCCATAGCGTGGACCAAAAGACAGAAGAGACCATCAAGGCCGTCATCGAGAACGAGTTCAAGGACCACACCATCGTGTTTATCACCCACCGTCTGGATACGATCATCGAGTTCGACCGTGTAATTGTGATGGACAAGGGATGCGTCGTCGAGCTCGGTGAACCAAAGAGTCTCCTTGCATCAGATACCAAGTTCAAAGCTCTGTGGGCAACCGGACATCGATCTGGAGAATGATTCACCGACGGACAAATGCTGGGGACAAGTGCTGGGAGGCAATCCGAATTCTGTTATGAGTTTACTGTCTATATATCATCTAGGCTGTCGCGTTCTACGACAATAAATCTTCCCTGGCCTGCTCTCATGGTTCTAATGTGCCTTTCGACATCCTTGGCCGTTTGAACTCCCTCTCGATAACGCAATCTCTCAGATGGCATTGCATCAGGACCAGGCATCCACCCTGTATAGAGTCGAAGCTCAGTAATCTTGCCCCAATGATCGGCCCAGTTGACAAAATCATGCCCAGTTTCGGCCATCAGTGCAGGGAACCAAGGGCAGCAGCCTGTGAGGTCAAGAAACTCAAGCGCATAGAGATTCTTACTCAGCATGCGCAATACGAGTAAAGCCTCACTCCAATCGTGATCAAGTGAATGTGAATAAAGGGTCGTCCCGCCATAGGTATAGCGACCTGCCGGGCTCGATACGGTGGCCAGGCGAGACCTCGGTGTTAAGCATGGTTCGGGCCAGTAGGCCAGGCTCAAATGTGTGAGCGTGGTGAGCTTGGGAGACAGGGAAAGAAGCTGCTTCCATGATGCGGATGAGGCATGTCCGGGATGCAAGGCGAGTGAAAGGTGGGTGAGGTTGGGCAGCAAAGTTAGGGGAGGGCTTGGAATACTCTCGGGAACGTCCCAGGATTCCTGTAATTCTGTCGTGGGTTGATCTTCTCTGGCAGGGAATAACAAGTCACTGATCTCTTTCAGTTTAATTGACCGGCATGCGGAGCCCGAAAGATCGAGGTAGTTTACTTCAGGATTCGAAGCTGTTAAACTATGCAACTCTGTCTCATCAAAAGTATCTGGCGGCGGCAGCAAAATGAGCTTCAGATCACTCAACGACAGCCCAGCTTCACTGGCGATTCCAACATAGCGGATTAGAGCTGCCTTCAAATGGTTGGGCACAAAGTACAGATGGTACTGATTGTATACTCTGTGGAAAGCCCACTCGTATGCGAGTTTCTGCAGCACGATGTCTATCAGACTCCCACGGTCTGGGAGATAAGTCCCCGGCAAACAAGTATCTCCCAACCCTCTTGACCACAAGCGCGACTGGCTCATGGAGGAGGCCTCATGAGCAGCATCCGATGAATTACTGGCGACCCAACTCCTAGGCGGAGGAGGGCCAGCAGGGAGTCTCCTGCCATTGCCATCGAATCTCTGACGGACAAGACGGCGAGGAGCGGGGGCCGGTGTGTCTGGGATCTGGAGTATCTCTCTGATGGCCGGGGGTACACTGGGAGCAGCAGTAGGCAGGGCTGACTGCGAGGTGGAGGAGGGGCTGATCGAGGTGCGACGCAAGTTTGCTAGCAACTCATTGACGCTTCGGGAGGGCCTTTCTGCTGCGTATTTCTTGTGAGACCTTGGCTACCACGCGGTTTGAAGATATGGGGAAGAAGGAGGGGGTTTGAAAGGAAGCGAACCGAGAGGTGGCCGGACGCCGGACGATTACGAAGAGAGCAGAGGGAGGGGTGTGTGCTTGTGTCAGTCCAGCCTCACAGGCAGGCATGATTGTACAGCACAGAACAGCAAGCAAGCACTGCAGCACTCACCAGAGTTATTCGTCGATGTTGACGCAGTCGGAGAAGCCGTTGAGACTGGCTTGAAGGACTTGATGCTGTTCCTTTTCTTCGGCATGCCCGGGACAAGCAGTGTACTTCTCTCCACTGCTGCTGCTGTGCTGAAGCTGAAGGAGTGAGAAGAGAGAGTCAATCAGTCAATCGAGGTGCGACGTCGCTATGAGGGTATTTGTCTATCTGTCTAGGACCGTGTATCAGTCTCGATGAGTCAAGTGAGTACCGTAGACGCCCATCGTCTGCCTAATTCTGAGTCTCGCGTGGCAGTGAGTGAGTGATTGAGGGAGGGAGGGATTGGTAGAGTGGGAGTCCAGCTTGACCGAGAAATGAAGAAGGATCGTAAGAGTCATCATCAATGAATGGGTCCCTCATGAGTCCTCAGGTAACCAACAATTACGTCTGGTTTTTCGCCCATGACGGCAGTTCCAGGCTGGCCTTAGTGTCCCCACAGGCGCCAAGCCACTGCCGAGGAGCGCTCACAAGTCATCAAACCCCCTGTTGCCCTGATACCTACTAGTGGATGACTGCCAGGTACCTAGAAAGACATGAGTTGAGTTGAATATTGATAGACTAGATGATATCGGCAGATTTGTAAGAACCATGACAAACTCGCATGGATCACAAGATTGCCAATATTGATCATTTGACAAACTCCCCCAATGGAGTTGCTATAGTGAGAGGTAGCTATCGAGCAAAGATACGCCCATGCACTTCATGCCTCACTTTCACTTGTTCCGTATAAGACAATGGAAATGTATTCGATAATCCATGTAAACCTGAATCACCGCCAATGCCCAAACAATAACGCATGGTCTCTCATTCTGTTTGTTTGTACTCAGTGGACCAGGCCCTCTATAGATCATTCAGGACCAAATGCATATGCAATGCCGTGTAATAACTGCACTCTGTTGCCGTGGCTTATCAACACAAAAGCCCCGCCGGCCGGCGATGATGTGCATAACGTATAGATGCCCACCTACTCGCCTCGACTTACACGACTGCGCTAGGGTGGTCTAGGATTGATACGGACGATATTATAACGTACCAATGGCTGATCTGAACTGTACTCGCCCTTGAAATGGGGTCTATTATTATCTTGCATCAGAATATCCGCTATCTTGTCTATTGGCCTCTACCTGGGTAAGGTAGCTAATGCAATGCAAGTCATGAGCATGTCAGTCAAATTATTTCGTAAAGAACCTGATACAGCAGTTGTCAAGGGTCTCAAATGTGTGAGCACAGGTCGGAGCAGGGATATTAGATAGACTGTCCGGATACCTGCATGCCTCAAAAGTTGGAGCATCAGCCTAAGAACTGCCGCTACATCATCCTACAATTTCTGTTGGTCATCTAATCATAGAAACAGTTATCTGTCACCGCTACTTATCTTGGCCATGTTTGCTTACCCCAGAGACCAGTGCTTCAGAAAGCGAGGCTACTAAGGTAAGCCCGGCAGTTCTTCGTTGCCCCCTGGGGATAACGATGGGATCTCCATCCTGGATGTGATGGATCAACGGTTCCTGAATCGTCTGAGCGCTCACCGGCAAGGCGCCGCCGCGAACTATGGACAGCTGCGTGCCAAGTTTCATCCAGGGAGCTGGAGGGTTGCACAACTTCCTTCGCCACCAAAGTTATATGCTCCTGGGCAGGGTTATCAATGGCCATGCTTCTGACTATACCGTCATGCCCCTAAAAAGAGAGAAATCATTGTTTGTTGGCATTCTCACAAAGTGGCAGCTGCCCGTTGCTAGTGATGACCGGTGAGCAACAGCCGAATCATGCTGATTGGAAGTACTCTCATTTCAACCTGAGGTATCGTAAAGGTATCAGCTCTGATAAGAAGCCTATGACGAACAATCTATCACAACATTCCGAAAATATGAAGCTCTTAGTCGAGGGCCTGGACCAAGGTCCAGTTTGCCTTGCCAGAATGCTGCAATTGTCCCCTGGTTCGTGACTAATTGGTTACCAAATTAACATTTATTTGTACTCCCAAGCTTTTTCATGTCTCACAGAAAGCCCTTTTCAACGAAACCTTGGCTGTCGGCTCATGCTCGAACTGCGGAAGGCTCAGTATCAGGATCCCATCGCGGAACCAGGAGCAGTATCCGGCAGAGGAACACCGCAGAGGGTCCACTTGTTGGTCAAGGCCTCTTTTTTGCTTCAACTCCATACACTTCGAGATTAGGTCTTGCTGTTGGGTTTGACAAGATACTCAATTGGGAAACCAGAAGCGAACAAATCTGGCTAATCAGCCCAATTTGAAGCAGAAGACGGCTATGCCGAAGAATCCAGCAGGTATTCTCGGGCGTTCCCTCATGCCAGGAGAGATTATGAGATGAATATTGACGATTGTATCGAGATCTGATAATGAGACCTGTCGGGAGAGTGGTAAGATGGGACGCCCAGTCAGTTGAGGGTGGTGATGTCAACCCTGGACATGTCCAGGTTACTTACAGAGAACCAGAAGGACTGTCGGTCTGGGGTAGGAAAACAAAACCCCTTTACAAATGGAATAACGTCACTTAGATGGAGGGATAATCCTGGAACAGGGTATCTAAGAATTCTTTGATTTCTCTCTGGTCATTGCCGTTCTTGGCTCGAGACAGCGGCGTCTAATCTATACCAAGAAACTACAGCCAAGTGAAAGAGCTCCCCCTACCTGAGATTTACCTTAGTAGCCAATGCCTGTTCTACAAAGTCACAAAGAAAGTATAGGGCGAATATTTTCATACAGATAGGTGTTCTTCATGCAAAAGGCTTATCCCATTTAGGAGTAGAATAGCTTAACTGCAGGGCGGATTTCGAGGTGGGAACTCATGTCAAGTAACCTTCATTGTCTCTCCTCTAATAATCTGTCTTGATTCTGCATCCATTAAGTCATGTGTGACCCAAAAACGACCTCGTGCGTTCTTGTTCTCAAGAGGATGTCGGTGTGTTACTACGGATCGTAAGCCCCCTTTGCTGACAGATGCCTGTTCAGCATTTGTGGAAAAGTACATTCTGATCATATGGAAGCCATTTTACGTATGGAACTATACTACCTGCCAGATTTCTTTGTCCACTTCGAGATTACCAACAAGGCAGGCGATGGTAATCTCCGCCTGTACAATTCTTAGTCTGTCCCTGATGTAACAGAGTCAAAAGGTTAAAGAACCTTTGTAACGACTCTACTGGTGCATGGCGAACCAACAAAAGCCTCACTTTGGCACTGATATCATGATTTGAGTAGAATATTCGAAGGCCGTGTTTTAGGCAACAAGATAAAGCTAGTTCTGCACCTGCATAGGACAAAGCACCAAGTGATCAAGTGCTTCATAGACTGCCAGTATTGAGTTTCAGACCATTCAATCGGGATCGAGAAGTCAAATCAAGGTTCCCCATTGGATACGTGAGAATTCAATGGACAATATCGTCCAGGGCATACGTAGGATCTTCACAGGGGACGTTGGGGCACATGTACCCTAAGATTAACTCACATAAGAAGGTGCAATAAAGATGGCTTGAGTGGATCAAGCGGGGAGCCCACACCGTTGGCCTCTGACAACCAGCAGTCGAAAGGCAATATGGGGCCGCTGAATGGTGGGGCACCTGGTTAGTATCGTACCGGGCCTTCCAATTTCCATGGTATGGCCGTGTCAGCCAATAGCATTAGAAAGCTCTTGGCTTAGACAGGGAAAGAGGCCATGTGGGAGATGGGGAAGCTCGACCGGTCAAGGATGACTGCCCCGTGCGTGACTACTTCGCTTGTTGCCGCCTTTCAACCCCATCCTCAGACCTCAACCTCCACTAAGAGCCAACCTGGACTTGAGTGTCCAGTCCCTCCACCCCATGCAATACGCTCGCATCTCCCACCAAGACAGGACAGTTATGGCGCGCTCATTACGTACCTCTAACGATTTCTCCCACCCAAATCACGGTCCCTTTGCGGCCTTTCACCGTCTGCCATCAGAGCTTTGACCCAGCGGTAACGAACGTTTCATCCGCCATGATCATTGCAGCTCTGATCAAGATCAGGACTACCTACGCACGAACACTACCCTACCTTAGCATCGGGTTGACCAGAGGGCTGGGTCCAACCTGGCTGGTATTGTACCCAAATTAGCACTGGCTCAGATGCGGTGCACACAAAGCCTGCCAGCCCTTGTTCATTTGTTCCATCCTTCAGCCCGCGTCCCATCAAATTTCAGGAATCATTGATTGACCTTGGATCCAAAGATGCACATGAGCAGAGTTCCATGTCTGCTGTTCAAGCTCACATACGTAGAGGCCGATGCTGCTATTGGCAGTTCCAGCCTCAACCTCCTTGCCTGTTGGTGCAACACCCTCCTGTAGCTTGGGGTGCACCACTGACCTGCCTCTTTGCCTATGGTGTCGATTTACTGCCGCTGATGTCGTTGCCGCGCGCAGCATCACTCGCAGCTCTCCTGCTTAATAACATTTGTATCACTTTCTCGCTGCAGCGTGATTGTGCCATCTCCAGCCTCAATCAGCATCCTGCGGCAGCAAAAGGAGGGTTCATCGACTTCAGAGTATGGAAATAGTCGTATGTCACATTCCACAGAGATCTAACTGGAATCTCGCCGAACGGTTCAAACTCTCTGGTCTCAGCTATCCCAAATGCGCGCGCTTCGTGCTTGTAGCTGTTCTTTCAACGGCTTTAGTTCCACCACCCCTTTGATCACAACAATTACACGGCGGGCCACAACCGTTGGTATGAAAGATTCTATTGATGGACGGCCCGATCCGACTCAAATTCGGCCCTCATTCTCATTCGCCATGCTTTCGTTTACTCGTACCGTCGGTCTCCTTCTCACGACCAACCATGCTTTAGAAGACAAAGCAATGACATGTTACCTTTTCAACGGTCCCTCCAAATTACAAGCACCAGCTATGCTCTGTATGCTCTTAGAAGTCCAATGTGAACATAGAACGCGACGGCGCTGCTATTGTTGCCGGCATTAGCATTGTGCAAACCAAACCAAGCCCAGCTAGACGGGAACCGACACCGAAATCAGTTTTGCTACGATGATGCTTTATGGAGAACACGAAAGCTTACAGCCTGTCATTCTGCTAGTCGACGAGCTCTCCCGCGTCTTTTTCTGGGCAAGCTAATCAGCCTTTGGACCATGATATGGACCTGCGCCGCCCCCTCCTCATCACTTCGGGTACGGAGGTGTCTTATTGGCCCACCGACAATCTACGCAATCATCAACGCCCCCTTCGGAACTTCTGATCGTGAATTCGATGGCCCTTTATTTCGACCTGGTCCATATGAGTCTTCGGCATTGCCCTGGCCTGGTCATAGCATTAAGCCCCCAACCACTAAGTCGCTAGCCATCGTCCCTATAGATTTCGGTCTCCTGCTGTCCCAGCAGTGTTATGCCGCATCCGCTGTGCGTGGAGCTGAAACCTTTCTTCGGCCTCACGTGTCGTTGTGCAAGGACAACTGGGGCCTTCAATGCCTGAAACATAGCCTGGGCATCTGACAGGGGCCCGTCGATCTTTCTTCGCCCTACTCTACTGTCCAAAAGTATGTCAGGCATCAGATGTCATGGCTTCAGGGTTGAAAAGCCACCCGGCCGTCAAAGTGCGTGGATGGGGCTAACAAGAACCGAAATCTTGAATGTTGAGAGCATGCCAATCATGGTTGGTTGGTGCCTTGATCGCTTGGCGACTGTGCCTGTATCCCTGACCGCACTTGGATGTGTGTAAATTTTCCGAACAAAGATGGACCTAATTGTCGATCATTGCGTCAATTGTATTGTTATTAAGCAGACGGTTCTCGCCGCTGTTTTCCCCCATGTTTGTTCTAGGTGGGGGGTTTCGACGCATCTCGACTTCGTATCATAGGCAAGTCTGCCCAGGAATCAGGCACTTGGATCTCAGTGGCTGGCTTTTGTCCCTCCACCGTACAAACCTGGGCTGCTCTGCGGTGTTCCGTCTATGGCGTCTTTCTCGTCAAAACAAGACCTCTCCCAATCATAGTTGTGCTTGTGGCGTATCGTAGAAGCATTGACGGCCGGGTACTTGCATACTCATGCACTCGTACTGGCGCCAGGAGTGGATTATCATGGTCTTCAGGCTCAGGGCAGCGTCCAAGGCCGTACCCTACTTGAAGTACCAAGACTACAACTGCCGCTTTGTTATGTCCTGAGGCTGATATCTGCGTCCGCTCTCAAAGGAGCGACGAACCAACTGCAAGCATGCAATGAACTGGACACTGCTGATCGAGACTAGACTCGGTGGATGCATCTTGTTCTCGGAGGTCAATATTCGCTGCCGTCTTGCGGTCCGTGAGCTCAATCGGGAATGAATTTAGGCAGGGCTCTCAAGACCTTTGCTTGGTCCAGATGGCGAGAATCGTGGAGGATTTTCAGCATAGCCCTGCACTTGCACGCGGCTTCCTGCTTCTAATTGTTACCGTGGGCTCCGTTAACATCGCGGATCTCCACTGCTGCCAGTCTTTTGCAGTTGGGCCGTCCATTACACCGCCATGGCATGGTCGAGACAATTTTGGCTATCTATGAAATGCTCAAAAGTCTACCATTTCATTAGTACTGTTGCTTCTGAGCTCTCCATAACTTGCATGTACTTCCCGTTGTCTCAGGCTCTGCGCAACCTCAAGTCTTCCCCATTCAAAGTCCCTGCCCCCAGCCGGTGACCCCGAGTCTGCTGTTGTTTCTTCGAGACTTTCGGCAGGCTTCCTTCTTAGTACCTAGCTCCTTCATTGTCTGCTTCTCACTCAGTCCTGTGCTACATGTTCTCATAATCACCCCCCTAGAGCCTCTCGATTCCTAGTTCTCAGTTCATTCCTGTACGATCCAAAGTCAGCCACCATCCCTTGAAATCGAAGCGTGGGTATATAGACAGCCAGATCCTGCACTCGTGCGGTTGTGTCTTGTCTACAGCTGTTATCTCTGGCAGTTCACCTTTTTAACACTGCACTTGTTCTTTGTGACACCATTTGTCCAGCGATACCATCACCCGACCCGAGACCGAAGAGAGCAACATATATCGAACAACTTATTTGTTGAAAGAAAGATAAAACACGGTAGTATACTCAGTCTACTGAGTAAGGCAAGGGTGAGACACGACTATTGTTTTCGACTCCGATGCTCATGATCAACCCCTGGTATCATTACCACCCTCATTCTAAATACGACTGAGGAGCCTTAAGCTATCAATCACCTAAAACTCGCTCGACATATCGGCTCTTGTAGTCGGGACTAACTTCTTCTCGGCTCGTTTGTCGATGCTTGTGATGAAGTCCCGCCTCTGAGTTAGACTGGACTGTTCCATGACGTTGTCGAATATCGCCTCCAAGCCTATGAAAACACAACCCTATACGTCACATATCGAGGAGTTATCAGGAAGGCAATAGGGCACAACGGCTCATTCTTCGACAGAAGATTCTGAGCCTTGTAACTGACCTCTATGTCTTCCAAGCTGAGGACGCTGCTTGCTTATTCACTACCCCATCTCACATCTTAACGACTGGATTGGCCTCAATCTTGACGTGGAACACAATTTGAAGCTGATACAAGTGCAGAATTAGGCTCGAGAAACAAAAAGAACGCGGGTGCCGATGCCCTGGTGATTAGCAACAGCTGTACTGAAAGCAGGCAAGTGACTCCCTTTGTTTCGAGGTATACGGTATACAATTCACAATGGGCAGAGATAGCTATTCTTGATAAATTGTTATTCAACCCAAGCTAACTATGAAGACTTTAGTCAAGTGCATGATCCGTCCGACTATCCCGGCTGAAGTGTTATTCACTGGATGACAGAGGCTGTATTGTCTGCCTAAAAGTGCGCATGAGTTCTCAAATTCCCAAGGTAAGATTATTTAGTACTGGCCCAGGTATATGCAGAAGTATCTTCTGCGTGTGTGCCTTTTAGGGCTCGGCCAGCCAGCACTGTTGGAATAGCAGATTACATACGAAAGACCGAGTGCTTCATCTGTCGTCCTGCAAGTCAAATGGTATGTGCAAACTTTCATCCTTCGTTATTTGAGTCTCTCCCCCCTCAAGCATATGAGAAACAACATCTGCATCCGCTATCCTAGCTTCATGCTGTTCAAATCTGCGGGCCAAATGTCACAGCGCCTCCCAAACGTCTCACACCGCGAGGCGTTCATGTCTGCTGGCTATCCTGTGAGAGGCAAGCATCCCTTGGGGAGCTTCTTAATCAAAAGAGGCCATAGGGGAACTTAAACGAGTGTTTGTCCGCTGCAAGATGTTAATGGTGCCATCCTGGCTGGCTTGTCATGTTTTGCCGCGTTGTTTGTGTTTCGTGCACCAAGACAAGCAAGCCGAAGATCTTGTCCATGGGAAGGTCACGGTCTGGTCTTCTGAGTTCCACCAAACGTGATTGTATGGCGTATGAGCGATAACAGGCCGGCGCTTATAGCAAACATGAAAAAGGGAGCAAAAGGCTTGCATGACCATAGATATTTCATGAAATTCCTTTTGATCATCACTGTTATCATTGACTAACATGAGACTCAGCTTTATCGAGCAAATAAGTTTGCAACTCGCCATCGCATCGCTGCCAGACTTGTAATATGGTCGAGACTGGGATATCCACAGGTCTCATTGGGTCTCCTGGATATGGCCATGGATTGGCCTTGCAATCGGGACCAAAGGCTAACACGAAGCCTCTCAAACAGGACTACGAAACTTCGACGCCCACCATAGGCTACATGGATATGGCGACGGCTACCGGAGAGTTGAGGTCAGTCTTGTTCGCATTTTTTCTTTGCTGTTTCCAGCGTGCATTGTTTTTTTGGTGCTGGACTACGTTACAACACGACTGCTTTAATATGTCTTCCTCCCCTTTTGGCAGTGGCTTTTCTCTCCCTACGTATATACGCACCTACTTGTGTAGCTTCTGTCGAACCAGTCATGTTGCACTTGGCAATCCCCCATGGGCTTCGCGATGGTGAGTGGTTCGGCCTTGTTCACGAGTTGTGAGCTAGGAGCTGGGGCCATTCTTTGACCAAGACGCTGTAGCCCAACCAAACTAATAAGGATACCCATGTCATTGGTGGCAAAGGTCGAGTTACAGTTCTCTGAAAGTCACTATTGTATATTTCCCCAAAAACAATAGTTTTTATATTCCCTGCATATCGGTCGTCATTTCTGCACACTTCTTCAGCTGCTGTCCTGGCGGGCCTCAACTTTGGTGGTGGCTTTAAGTCAGGCTCTGGGAAGAGCTGATAGCCCTTAACTTAGCAACTCACTATCTTCAACTCCCCTTGCCTATCGCTACAGAACCACCCCTGTCGTCTTTCTTTTCTTTTTGCTGTGTCTTGGTTCATTCATCAGCCTGACTATGACCTTTGTCTCTCTTGCTCGAGGGAAACCCCACTAGATTTGTGAAACCATCAAACTGAGGGAAGTTCCCTCACGCAATCCCCTCACACGTTACCGAACCATTCAGTTGCTACTTTGTCTCGATCTCATCCACCCACCTGGTTTCTAGCTAGAACGACGTCAGGCAGGGTTCCATCACGGCTGGAGTAACTGGCAGCGAGCGCAGCCCTGTCAGCCATTTTCTGTCAAGCATTCCATTCCCCATTCTTTAATTATTACGCAAGATCCCCAACCCAGCCTCCCCTCTCTGGGCTCTTCAAAATTATATCCCCTGTTGTTGCCGGCGGAGCGATCCCCTGCCGCATTTATTCGCTTGTTGAAGATTCCCAAGCTGGCCAGTGAGTGCATGCATCTCACAGGCTGTCACGGTACTTGCTCGCTCGCTCGCTGGCATCCCGTTAATTCGGATCTCTCTCAGTGGCTTGTCACAAAGCAATGGATAGCTCTCTTGGTTTTGACATTGACGCCCGGGGTGTGGTATTCGCTACCTTGTCCGGAAACTAGTCCCTAGTATCCTTCCAACCCTATCCCACCCATTCACTGGCTACATTGCTACTTTATTCGAGTTTCCGCTTACTGTCTACTCCTCCCCTTTCGCACGCCCACTGCCTACCTTGCCTACACTGCAGTCTGCATCTACCTACCTATTTCACATTGACTACACGCTGCCCCGTGTCAGCGCCGAGCGTCAGTGTCATTGCCGGTGTATATTGTCAGTGCCAGTGACAGTGCCGCGAGCTGCTGCATTGGCCGTCTTTGTAGCCTCTCGAAACTGCTCGGCGGGCTTTGTGGCACACCAACCGCCGACAGTATTACCTGGCGTGCACCTCAAGCTGTGACACTGGGAACACTGTATTTCCAGGACATGGCAATACAGCATCTCTGTGGCCGCGTCCTTTTGCCGTTGTCGCTGCCACTGCCAACTGCCACTGCCGTCCCGTAACCTACCTGTCTACCTGACGTTATCGCTACTCACTTCTTCTTCTTCTTGCTGCTCTCTGGTCAGCCTGAGGTCGCTTTGCTGATGACCCGCCAGATACCCGCAAGAGGCCAGTACTTCTTTGACGATAGAGCCATCTCAACCTTCGTCGCTCTTAAACCTATTCCATCCGCCAGTTCTCAGCTCTACCGCGCAGTACCCCCAGGACGGAAGTGCCTTTTTCCAGTCTCAGGCGGCTGGCCATCATCATCTCTATCAGGGTATAGACGTCCGCACTCGACTGGGTTCCAAGTACGTCCTCTGCTTTCTTCCTCATTCTTAAGTCTCTTAGCCCTCGCATGCTCCTCTTCCTCACCACCCAGGTTGAGGATCCCTTCGCAACCGCGCACCATCCCAATTTGATCTCATACTTAACTTGTTTCTTTTTCTTTGGCTCTCCTTCTTCTCTGGCCATCTCGTCTCCTGTATGCAAGCAAAGACAGAGACATGAGCTGGGTTGGGCCGATTATGATATACGCCGAAGACAAGCTCTATCGAGCATTGCAGACAGAGTAGGAACTGACTGCTGCCAGCAGCAACTCATCTACGGTGGGGATGGCACATGGGATGGCACATCCCTATCCCCCTTCACATCGCACCCCAGGCCTCCCGCACCCTGGTCCCCCGATCAGTACTCGAGAACAGTACGGTCCTGCCACGCCAGGGTTTAGGAGGCCATCCGAGCATTCTGTTCGATCGCCCTCGTTTGCCACACAGCCAAGAGGAAGACATCCGCTGTCGCCAACAACAAGCCCCAACGCGGGCTTCTCGGCTCCAAGTATGGGCTCCAGCGGGTACGGCGGTAGGCCGGCTCAGAACAACATTCCTCCCCTGCAAGCAGTTCATATGCTAGGAAGCCTTCAATATAACGATGGCGCAGGAACACCTGTCAAGGTGGATATTTCAGGTATCATTGACAAGGGCTTCTTTTTATCGGAGAATGAGTGGACGTGTTATCGCAGGAACTACTTCTCTTGCGTCTGCTCCTTTTCTCTGAGCCCTCACATTCCCAACGTCACTATCCAGTATACTGCTAGTGGCTCATCACAACCCGTTCCGATCTTTGGATTCGCCATGTCCATCTCCGCAGTTGTCTCCGACAATGAGCAGCACAACATCGAGCTGGTACAGCATACGCCAAAGAGAGACAAGGGGCCCATAATGAAGCCTGAAAAAGTTCGGCTCAGCAACAAGCCCCCACAGGCAAGCCACCACCACCATATGGGCATTTTCTCAGAGTCTGTCGTACCCAATCGCCCTGTGTACCCCGATAATTTCAGCAATCAGCCCGGCAGCCAACAGTTGCCCACAGAGCACACGTTTGAGCGCATTCAATTCAAGCAAGCTACCCAGAACAACGGGAAGCGCAGAGCTGCTCAGCAATACTACCAACTGGTTGTCGAGCTCTGGGGCGAGGTAGCTAATCAGAGCAGTGGTGATCAATACGTCAAGATAGCCACACGCAAGTCAGCCAAAATGATTGTCCGAGGCCGCTCGCCGGGCCACTATCAAAACGACAGACGCGGAAGCCAAAGCAGCGGACCTGGAGGGTCGTCGGGCAACATGGGAGGCTACACCGTCGGCGGCATGGCCGACTTCAATAACCCCATGATGGGTGGTCCAAGCTACGCGACAGGCGGTTTCGACGCTCGCAACAGCCTCTATGGTGTCCGTCATCACGACATACCGCACGAGTCGATGATTCCTCAGGAGGATTCCAAGGCCATCGTCACGACCCGAGAATACCAGTACTACCCAGCCCCAATGTACGAGACGCAGAGCGACCGGATTGAGCTATTCAACCCCCGTGGGGAGCGCGATCACAACGTTGTGCCGCACATGGCCACCGGGATGGACATGAGTGGCAAGATCAAGCATGACTACGACGGCGCCGCTCTACCCAGCATCTTCCACCCACCAGCTCAGATTAATGATCGTCCGCCAGGACCCTTCGAGGGCAAGTCAACATCGAGCGGGTACTACCCCATCCCATCGTCCGGCATCAACATGACCATGACATCATGATCGGCTGCTACGAGATGTTACGAACATTGCAGTGTCAAAGTTGGCGGCGTTCACAGACCATACTAAGGCGTTACGGAGTCCGGCCTGTGTCCTAAAAGTGGAAGGAAAATAAAGGTAAAGTCACGGAACAAGCATCGGCATAGTCTGGAGCAAGAATACGAGCATGGTATTGCATAAGTTTGGGGTCCTAACCCTAGAATCTCCTTCGTTTGATGGCATTTTGGCACTTTTCGAGGAGAGTGGCCTTGGATATGCGAAGACGGGCAGAAAAGCTGCAAATCATAACGACGTGTACGACAAGAAGCTGGAGAAACTAGATGCCAGGTTTTACCTGGCATTTTATGGGCGAGCAAAAGCAGCATGGTGAGGGAGATTGTACGAGGAGCAGAACATCAATAGCGGCAATAACAACAACAGCAACAAAATGAGGCAGCAGGACAGACAAGAAAACGTGAGATCAGCTGGTCTTGTTTTCTCTCTCTCTTTCTGTTTTTGGGGGCGAATGGAAGAAAGGAGGATACCCAGGGTGCATTAATTTCACTTCTTATGGCACATGGTTTCGTTACTTTTTTTGAACTTTTTAACTGAATGTAATTCTTGTTGTCTCACTTCTTTCTTATCCTATCCTATCCTATCCTATCCTCTTCTTGTTGCAGGATACAGCAGCCTGTTGGCTGTGGATACTTGTCTTCGTGTTTGGAGATGTGGCTAATGGCTTCCAAAATCTATCTGGGAAGCTGATGAGTAGTCTGTCTAGCTTGCAGGAGAAAGCAATGGATGGATGGTGGGGGCTGAAGTATCAGGCGGGAGGATGGCGTTGAGACACAAGGACACAGCAACGGCAGAGGGGTACATCGAGAATACGAGGCTAGCAGGATCGAGACACAGTCATGCCACATGCATGATTGGGTCCTAGCAGGGTGTCTATTGAATGAAGACCCGGTTTCCCTCTGGTGCATCCGCGACAGTCATGGTGGAGCGCTGTGCCTAAAGAAATCTGACGGAATGCAGGGCCCCATGGTACTGTATGGCATGAATGAATGAATGAGTGGATGGATGGATGGATGGGTTAGCTAGGTAGCTAGATGTGGTTGGATGCACTCTCTTTGATTTCCGTCTGGTCTTGTAATGACAACTTTCATTGATGAAGATGGATGAGACTGGTGTGTAATGATTGACTCGCAAGAATGCCCCTTTGAGGAAACCAACAAGGCCTCAACAAAGGGACCAAGCCAAGAATTCACAGTGCAGGATAGCCTTTGTCGGTCCTCAGACATGGCTCTGGAGTCGAGATTCAAGGTTGCAGATGGAGTAGGCTGTATCTACGATGGCCCATAGGCGCACGCATGCATACATTTTGCGACTGGTTCAGATGCAAGGGTGCTAGGCTATTTGCCATCCTTGCTACATCATACCAGTGGACTACGTGCCTGTGCACAAGCATGTATGTGAATAGACAAAAACGGGCTATTAATGTTTGAGGTTGAGGTCGCGCGGTTGAGGCTACAAGGTTAGTTCGATTAAGGTTAGGTACCTACCGTCCGCACGCTAAAATCAAGAAAACACGTTTTTACCCCCCGGCGGGAATGGGTCGGACCGCTAATTCAAAATCACAGAGGAAGACGCCTTGACGTTTTTCAGTTAGTTAGTTCTGTTCTCCGGGGATTGAGAGGAGATAACAAAAGAGACCCCAAACAAAAACAGAAGGGTTGAAATGAAGCTATGGGGTTTTTGGGGACGCACAGAGCGGGAGTTCCCATCCATCCTTGGTGAATTATTTCTCTTCTTGTCATTTTAGGGCGGGGACAAGATGCGAGATGATGGAATGAGGGAATGAGGCTTGTGACGCGGAAATGATCTTCTCTTCTCTTTGAGGTAGTTACGTACTCTACCTTTTACTGTAAGGTAGGTAGGTAGGTACCGCTTCTGGGGAGAGAGTTTGGGAGTGGATCGACGCTAGGAAGGCAAAGGACGTATCGTCACTACCTTATCTATCGGGATTCTGGATCGCAGAGTGGAGACTGAAGCGGCTCGGAGATTTAATTACAGATTACGACAAACAATTGAATTAGATGCTGCATATACGATTGAGACAGTCTGTGTGTTGCTTATCTGGCTGGGAGAGAGGAGAGAGATGTTTCGGCCCAGTGTTGGTAGATTGTCGGCTCGGACTCGTTGGTAGAAAATCAAACAGGACGGACGGACGGACTGACGGACGGGGACAGGGCCTTGTAAGGGTACATCCCTTACAGTACGGATACACGTGCAACACGACAGCAAGGTACAGCGGTTAAGGGCCCTGGAGATAGGTATCGATGGGAGCGATCAGGTCACAGAGTTAGCGAACCTTGTAAGGAGGACGGCTGCAAGTATGTATTTCTCGCATCGGTGTAAGCTTTGGGGGTGGGCTATCATGAGAGGGCCAAGAGGTGGGATTGACCAGGTAGACAGACGTCTTAGTTACCGACTGAGGTGGGCAGAGAGTGTAGGTATGGACGGATACAGTAAAAGAGCGAGATCGATCAAGCCTCGATGCGATGCTACCATGCGGGTCACTCGGAGAGTCACTAACATGAGGGTAGATACAGCATCAGAGCAAGACACCAAGGTATTCTACAGACTACTGACCTACAGTACTGAAGGTAAGTAAGGTAAGACACTTGTACTTGTACTTTGCTCTTCATGCATTTCACCCCTCACCTCCATGTCACCGAGTACCCGGTCGGGGCCTCTCTTGTTGACACCTCGACACCCTCCCATTGTCGACCGAGGCGGGTGGTTTCTGCAGCCTCCACCTCCCCGGGTTACACAGCAGCTGAATGTGAGTTACATCCGGACTACAATCTAATACATGCAGATTCTCGCTCACATCCAATCCAATCCATGCCCTGCATGCGCCAAAGGCCGAAGAATAAGACGAAGTCGCGAGTTTGGGCCGAGATTCAAGATGCTTTTTTGGGGGGGTTTTAATTTATATTGTCCTCTCGCCTTTTCGGCTTTTGATCTCGCTATTATCATCCTAGGAATTCCAATTCTGCCCCCTCCTTTTCAGCCGAGACCTTTATTATGATGCACCGACCGTACCTACTACTCTGTACTCACTGTTACGGATACTAACTAACACACAATCTTCAGTAAATGAGCTTCTTTTCCATCTCCGGCGATGACGCAGCCTTGGCACATTCGATACGCTAATGCTCAATTTACAAAAGAAAAGAGACGGGGGGGGAAAGGGACAGGTCAATTTGGTAAGACAACTGAGGGTCCTTTTTCTTCTTTTTTTCTTCTTTTTACTCTGTGTCTCTACTAATCAATGTCAAGAGAAAGTCGACCATCCCTGGGTTTGAGGCTCATGCAGGCCTTTTTCACCGGTGACGCATCCCTGCCTCCCTTGGGTCTTGGCTACTCTGTCCCCACTCATGAGGCCCTCCTCGGACGCCGGTTTGAAAATAGAGGCTAACGGAAGCTACAGGGGATTTGAAATGGGCCGGGGTTGGACCAAAGCGTGGTCTAGGGTGGTGTGACTCGCAACGACGCGAGATTCTGATATATGACAGTCCAACGTGAGAAGAATGAATACGACCCTTGGTTCACGAGTCAGCCAACGTAAAAAAATGATGTGATGTGATTTTGGGTTTGGGTTTGGGAAAATAGACGATGCTAGATATAAATGGAAAGTAAAAAAATGTTGATATCAGAGACATTAGCTACAAATTACATCTAGATGCCCCGTCCTGCATATGCATTTCCATCCATTCTGTCTCTTCCGTTGACATTCATGCATATCCAACACACACCGTAGACACAACAACCAACCAACTGCACTTTTCGTACTCATACCCTCCAGATGGCATCAGCCATCTTGGCCACCATGCCCATCTCTTGTGTGTCGTGTACCCTCACTATATCCGCACCGCCCTGAACCGCCGCTGCCACCGTCGCCGCCGTGCCCCACGTCCGTTGCTTCGGCTCCGTGACTCCCGTGATCTTCCCGACAAAACTCTTCCGGCTCGAGCCAACAAGCCACGGCAGACCCTGAAGCTCCGGCCAGTATCGCAGCTCCTCCAGCCGTCGAAGAATCTCGAGGTTCTGCTCTCCCGTCTTGGCGAAGCCGATACCCGGGTCCAGAATCATGCGCCACCGCCGGATACCCACCGCCTCGGCTGCTGCTACGCGCTCGAGAAGCTCAGATGCTATTGTGGGAATAAGTCCGTCTGGATACGAGGTCAACTCTGTCATGGTCTGCGGTGTGCCGCGCATATGCATCAGACAGATCGTCTTCTCCAGGCGGGCGACGGTAGATAACATGTCTGGGTCCAGCAGACCAGCCGAAACATCGTTGATGATATCTGCTCCATTGGCAATAGCTTCCTCAGCAACGGATGCACGATACGTGTCAACGCTGATAGCCACATCACGAGCTTCAGGAAGCGACCGAATCAGCTGGATAGCAGGCACAACTCGAGATGTTTCTTCCTCGGCTGATACTTCTGGTCGACCAGGAGCAGTTGACTGGCCGCCAACGTCGATAATCGACGTTCCGTTCTTGACCATATCCATAATGGTCTGAGCGAGGTTATCTCGATCGTGAAAGCCACCATCTGAAAACGAATCAGGCGTCAAGTTGAGAATGCCCATGACATGGGTCTTGCGCTTTGCAGCAAGAGGCGTCAGAGAACCTGCAGTCGAAGAAAGCGGTGTCATGGAAGACAATGGCTCGCCAAGGGGCAGCTCATTTAGATTATCCTGAATGAGCTTCCATGGTTTCGCCGGATTCAATGATTTTGCCGGAATGAGTCTGCAACTTGCCGTTAGAATACCTCGATTGTGTTTTCCTGTGCAACCTACTCGGCCAGGGGTCTGAGAACAAACTCTCGCTCTAATATGCCAATATGGGGAACCTTGAGCCGCTCGTGGTCAACCTTTTCGTCGCCATACAGAAGAATGTCCAAATCAATGTTACGCGGGCCCTTGTCGATGACCTTCTTTCGTCCCATGTCATTCTCAATGGCTTGCAGTTGATCTAGAAGAGCTATGGGGTCAAGTTCTGTCTCGACCTGGTGGATTGGTCAGCGCGGGCATGCGAACGGACGTTTTTGATATACATACCTCACAAGCGCCATTGACGAAGCGATCCTGGTCGGTAACATACATGGGCTCTGTCTCCCAGAGGCTGCTGGTCCTCTTGACTTTGATTCCTCGGCGGTCCATCTTATTACATGCCCGCTCAATCTCAGCAACTCTGTCTCCCATATTGCTTCCGAGAGCGATATATGCCGTCTTCTTTTGCGGTCCGCTGCTCCCACAGCCACCTCCACTTGCGCAAGCACATCCACAGGCATTGCGCTTAAGCTCAGGCATGCTGCATCTTACAAGGGGACGAAGGCGCGCATGATGGGCATAAGATCGCTGGCGAAGCCTTGTTGGCGTCAACGAACATCGCGATGCAGTGGCGAAACCCAGAACAGAGATGGGGGAGGCATTGTGGCCGTTGTTTCTGAGGCTCTGAAGAAGCGGTCGCGACGAGAGAAGAATTTGTCTCATGGTGGGTGGTGCTGCTTCAGCTACATCACTGACGATTCAGAACATGTTGTTGAGTGAGTTCGGAGGATTGAGGCCGAGAAAATTTGCGTTAACGAGACGCTAGGGGTGGGGATAGTGTCTTCAACGGTGCTCACAGCTGTTGAAGTCTAAAAGGCTGACTGAATATGAGGCTGTAGCGGATTTTGCGATATTTTTTGGCGGAGAAAATAAGCTGACGAGAGCGGCGTAGGGCTGCGCGGTTGAGCTCTTGCATTTCCGAGCTGACTGTACGGGGAATGAGATGCATTGATTTCCCATGTGAGGTGGTCGTCATGATTCATGTCACGGGGTCTTTGCTGACTGTTTCTGCCGCCGTTAGTACCGAGCACATGTCAGAGACGATGAACCTCGATATATTACTAAGTCTACCATTTTGGGCAGGCTGAGAAAAGCCACGAGGGCGAAAGGAGCAGCACAATCATTTCAGCAGGTGCTTCGGCTTTACCGAGTGCCGTTGTTAACAGTCAGTCAGGCCACTTTCACTCCTTTCAAAATTGTTAACAGCTTCTCCTCTTTCGTCCCGAGGCATCTTCCCCGGATTCAAAGTGACACCATCCCCAATGCGGGAATTGCTGCTGCTCCACACTCTTCCTGCCCAGGCTGAGACGAGACTCCAGACCTCGGCATGTGGTCCCTCCTTCCTAGTTCCTGCCATCGCGAACCGTGCTTCTAACCTCTTCACCTGCAAAACCCCCTCTCTATCTGCTGATTCTTTTTATACCCCGGATTTGTTCTCCAGCTCTCGATTCTTTGTTTCTTTATCAATCAATCTTGCTCCTGATTCCACCACCAGAAGCAACAAGACACTTCTCTGCAGACGCGACACGATAGCATCAACAAGACAAACACACAAGCAGACAACATGGCCTCACCACGTACGTCATCAGCACAATGGCCAGATTTCTCAGCGATTGCTAACATGCTCCGTCACAGAGAAGCTCCGAACCCCTATCACCGATCTTTTCAAGATCCAACACCCTGTCCTCCTCGCGGGCATGAACGTCGCCGCCGGCCCTAAGCTCGCTGCCGCTGTCTCCAACGCTGGTGGCCTCGGTGTCATTGGTGGTGTCGGATACACCCCTGACATGCTGCGCGAGCAAATCGCTGAGCTCAAGAGCTTCCTTAACGACAAGAACGCTCCCTTCGGTGTTGATCTGCTCCTTCCCCAGGTCGGCGGCAGCGCTCGCAAGACCAAGTACGTTCACCCCAGATTCGGGGCCCTCGGCCTCGAGATTTTGCGATCACATGCAGATCTCACTCACTAGTGACGAACAAAGCGCTGACACATGATTTCACAGCTACGATTACACCAAGGGTAAGCTCAACGAGCTCGTCGACATTATCATCGAGGAGGGCGCTAAGCTCTTCGTCTCTGCCGTCGGTGTTCCCCCCAAGGCTGTCGTCGACAAGCTCCACGCCAATGGCATTGTTTACATGAACATGATCGGTCACGTCAAGCACGTCCAGAAGTGCCTTGACCTCGGCGTCGATATCATCTGCGCTCAGGGTGGTGAGGGTGGTGGCCACACTGGCGACATCCCTACAACCGTCCTCATCCCCGCTGTTGTCGACATCTGCAAGAAGCACAAGTCTCCTCTTACCGGCGGCCCCGTTCAGGTTATCGCTGCTGGTGGTATCCATAACGGTCAGCTCCTCGCTGCTTCCCTCATGATGGGCGCTGGCGCTGTCTGGGTCGGAACCCGATTTATCCTCACTGATGAGGCTGGCGCCCCCAAGGCTCACAAGGAAGCTGTGCGCACATCTGGCCACGACGACAACATCCGCACCATCATCTGGACCGGCCGCCCAATGCGTGTCCGTAACAACGACTACATCAACGACTGGGAGGTCAACCGTCAGGCCGAGATCAAGGAGCTTGTCTCCAAGGGTGTTATTCCCTACGAGGCTGATCTCGACAAGCTCGCTGAGGCTGCTAGTGATAACGATAGTGACGACGACGAGGATCTGTTGGACAAGTACCGACCTTACCTCATGGGCAAGTGCGCTGCTGTTGTCAACGAGCAGAAGCCTGCCAAGGTTGTCGTGGATGAGTTCGTAGACGACGCTGTTGCCTGGTTGCAAAGGGGCAACAAGATGATTGCCAAGCTGTAAAGAGCCTATCAGATACCATGTCTTGTCATTTATCCTTGATTTTTTAGTATATTTGTAGACTACGAGCATAGTTTGCTTGGATTTAACATGAGCAGCGTCAATCGAATTGGATTATCATTCCTCGTAACGTCTCCTGGAACAGATATCTATCTATCTTTGCAAAGCTCACTCTACTCTCCTCGGTGCATGAATAACCACAATCAACCAAAATGATACATACGTTTTTGATTTCATAAACTAGGAAAACGTCAAATCTATTTCATACTTCGAGCAACCAAGCAGTCAACTTTGACTTCACATGTACGCCAGCTCCAAAAAGCATCCCGACACCAGATTCATGCCAAAGAGCATCTTCTCCGTGCACCAATTCTCGCTCGATACTGATAATCGAATAGGCCCGCGCCTCCTTTGGTTGTTCTTCTCATCTGCTGCCTTTTCACCAACAGGGCGCTCCTCAGCTTGAGAAACAGTCACGCACACCTAAACCTTGAACTAATGGGGGGCTAAGTTCGTCTAGTTCCCGAGGTATGATCGAATGGCTCCCTGGAGTCGTGAAGACACCTCACCAGCCATTTGTGAGAGGTTCTCAAGATCGTCACCAGCTGTGATGCCAAACTTGCGCACAAAGTCCTTGGCGGCAGACTCGAGATCGCCGTATTCCTCCTCGGGCTCATCCTCTGGTCGGCCGAAGTAGGCATTTGATGAAATGGCGGTTGCGCCCTCGAAGCCTTGGAGTCGGGTCTTGGCCTCAGCCTGAGAGTTGGGGTCATAGGCACCCTTTCCGAAGAACTCGTCGGATGAGATACCCTTCTGGGTACCGAACTTGTCGCGAGCATATCGCTCAGAGTCATCTACCATCGAATTAGTTTCGTCTCATGTATTTGTGTTCGTTATAAAACTCACCAACAGCGGCGGCCTTAACAGGTCCAACGGAACCAAATCCTCCGGCGTTCTTCTTAGGAGCAGCAGCAGCCTTGGGACCACCAATCTGTCCGAATCCCAGTCGGCCCATGCCCATTCCCAATCGCTCGACTTCAGCATCAGACTTCTGGCGAGTATGCGATGAACTTGTGCCTCGGCTGGGGCTGACAGGAGTGGGGGAGATGATCGCGGCACCAGAACCAGAGGTATTCTTGGTCGCGGGATCCTCCTCAGCATCAGGGTCGTAACCGAGCTTCGCAATTCGGTCAGCCTCTTCCTTGGCTTTGCGCTCCGCCTCGTCAAAGTCAATCACGTCGCTAGTGACCTTCTTTGCGCCCAGCTTGGTAGTCTTCTTGGCACCGAGAACATTGGCTTTTCGGGGACCGGTGGAAGTGGCTGTCTTGCGTAGAGCGGCAGATGTAGTGATTCGGCTGGCAGGCTTGTTGTCGCCAGTGGAAGATCGGGACAGAGGCGAAGCTGTACGAGCGATATCCTTGCCGTTACCCGAGTTCAAGAAGGGAGAGGGAGTGCGGCCGACGACAGGGGGGGTTCCGGTGCGAGAGACAGGAGGAGTAGGTCGCTTGATAGCAGGCTTGTCCCAGGAGGAGAAAAAGTCGTCATCGGGCTCGCCAGCAGGCGTGGCGGCTCCGTCGTCGGTAGCATCAGTAATAACAACCTCGTTGGGGTATCTGGACACATGTCAGCTGAAAACAGGGGTACTATTTGCGACGTAGAGACATACTCCTGGGCGTCTCGCGCAGCGCGGCGCTTGAGCTCATCCTTATACTTGGTGGCGGCGTTGGACTGGTATTTCGTCTTAGGATCCTTACTGTTGAGCGCCGCGGTGCCGCCATTCTGCTGGAAGAACTTGGTGGCAGACTCGTTACCGCCAACCTTCATAACTCGGAGCTGGTCCCATTGCCACTCTGTTCCAGCTCGTTAGCACTGAAGTCGATCCTGTAAGGGAAGTGAATATGGTGGATCTACGTACGATCGAGGTTCGTTGATCGCACAAACGAGATATGGACACCAAGGTTTCGGTGGTTGGATGAGCAGTCAAGGCAGAGGTAGATGCCAAAGGGGACGGATGTCCATGTCGGGTTCTTTTGGCCGCAGTCGAAGCAGATCTAATAGTAGGCGCAATAGGTCAGCTAACGTCTCTACTGAATGCGCAGAACTAACTAATGTGTACATACCTTGTTCGCAGGCTTAGTCTTTAACTTCTCAAAGATCTTGAGCGACTGCTGCTTTGACGCAAGGGCGCTCATCTTGACTATTAGGCCGTAATAAGGCGGGAGTATAGAGGTGACACAGAAAGGCAGCAACAGAAGAGGTCTCGGCACCGCGAAAAGGAGTTATATCCTAGCGTATTTGCGACGTGTCAAAGAGAGGACAGAATTGGATTGGGGGGGTTATTTCCTATTGCTAAGACAAGACAGGACAAGACAGAGTCGAGAATTAAGGAGAAGTGTAGTCAAGGGCAGTTGTCGATAAGGTGGCATATCGACGGACGCTAGTCTTGTTTTGGTCATAATTGGCAACCCCACCTCGAATTCTGCCCGGCGGTGGAGCCGCAGTAACTGCAACTTGAGCTTCTGGTAGAGCTTGTTAACAGCTCCATCACCCAGTTCAGCTGACTCGCAATCAATCAAGGCAATTGTCTTTATACAATGGCTATTGTCGAATCGCCAGGATGAAACCGACGACGACAAATCTCATCGCGACCGGATCATTAGCTTTCCGGGGCATCCCACCAACGCTTCGACCTTTCCATGTCTCGAGATACTATGCGACACAGCAAGGCTTAGGGACAGCGCCTCAAAGCTCCAAATCGAAGCGAAGAGCGGTGACGCCGTTCAACGATAATGGACATGTACCTTGGACAGAGCTTTCGGTGGGAGAGAAGGCAGCGAGAGCGACGCAGCAGAGCTTCAACTTTGGCTTGATGCTCGTTGGCCTCGTGCTCACCGTAAGTGGCTTTGCAACAGCACATACAAGTGGCATTGACGAACATTGTCCTTCCTTTAGGGCGGCGTAGGATATTTCCTCTGGACGGACGTCTTCTCCCCCGATAGCAAGATCTCCAACTTCAACCGCGCAGTCGACAAGATCAAACGTGACCCTCGTATAATCGAACTCATGGGCGACTCCAAGAAGATTACAGCACATGGAGACGAGACATTCAACAAGTGGAGGAGGGCACGTCCTGTCGCGTGAGCTTGGCCGCCATTCGTAAACAGGTCAAAATGCTGACTGGGCTAGATCTACGGAAACGACAGATGCTCGTGGAGACCAGCATATAATGATGCATTTCTATGTACGTCAGATACGGTTGTTCATGAACCACAAAAACTTACAGCCTTAGGTTGATGGACCCAAGAACAACGGCATTGCACGGCTTCACATGGTCAGATACCGCGGCCATGGTGACTTTGAGTACAAATATCTCTTTGTCGACATCAAAGGTCACGAGAGAATCTACCTTGAGCAAGAGGATGCAACATCCTCCAAGGGTGGCAAGAAACTCAGCTTCTTTGGAGTGAAGTGGTAATTGTTATATCCTGGATGCTCAACGACTTACGAAGTCTGAAATCTTACCCGCCAGTCGTTCCGGACTGGGCTGATGTACAAAAGAACTCTGAGTTCTTGTATCATGTGCTGGAAGCCGGCTTGACTGGGCGACCTTTGTATTTATAGTCTGTTCTAAGCTTTTTGTGCTGTTATCTACGTTCATCGCGGAGCAGTTGACGGGCAAATGTGTGTATCTTTATCCGAGTTTTACGATTACAGCTCTTTGTAGACCTTCAACAACAAACAATCGAAGGAAGGATAACTTGGTTTGCCATCTACTTCCACGAACTGATTCCGCCATGCCATCTTCAAGGCCCAGAGGTATCCGACCTCGCTTTCAGCCTTACAGCCTACACTGGACCTACAATCGATACTTCAAACAGCCATTTGTATTGTTTTGGGGCGACTCGTAATCCCAGTTGGAGATTTTTATCACTTTCAAACTGTTCCTGAGGAATTTAATAGCCTCCCTGTTGGAAATTACTTGTCCAGTCCTGGATATCAAGCACCAACCTTCACACTAGCGGTTTTTTATATAAAGGATATCATTGCATCTTTATAAATACTGCGATCTGTCTCGTATATTACCGGGCAAAAGACCTCTGAGGTGAAAATGGGTTTAACATGTATTGCTGTCTCAGTCTCAGTCTCAGTTGTCTTGGCTTCTAATATCTGGTGACCGACCTCGCTGCAATCTTCGTACTTTGAGAGATTCTCTGTACACGGACAACTTACCCACTAGATGGTTTCCTCTTCATCTGCTCATAAATCGTGCGCTGTATAAAGGCCATAAGAACGTATGGGCTTTCCGTGCCCTCATTCTTTAGGTCCAAGTGGTCAAAGGATACCTTTCATGCATATATATTCGCCCAGAATGCGCATCCCAACACAGAACAGAGATACCAAACTGCTTAGAACTATTTTCCAGATCGTAAACTAACATGCTCGACCTGCGATGCAGTCTTTGGGGAGAGCTGGCAACATAACCCTGGACAAAGAACCCAGGATACCTCTGTAGACTCGACTACGAACCACACAAATGTTGCAAGCCCAGCCAGCCAGCCAGCCAGTCGGTTGGTCAGTCAGTGGTATGATCAATAACACTCTCTCCTGGCTGAGACAAACGTAGTCTATCGCCAAAGGGATCGTGCCGTTGACATGAAGGCTCACTTCCACCATGACAACACAGCGAGACACTCAACAGTATTGAGCTGGAGCACAACATTCCAGTCGTAATCCTTCTGTTTTATTATAGGCTCACTCTCATTGATCATGGTTGGACACAAGCTGCGACTCTAACCCTACAAACTAGCCGGTTCCCGGTGAATCCATAGTGCTCAGTCTCACTTGAGACATGAATTGATAAGAGTATCAGCGGGGAGACTCGTACTTCAGAACCAGCATCGTAGTGCGCAACTTCTTTCATGATTCAAATGTGCTCCATACGTTGTACGTATACCCTTGACGTCTTTCGACTTCCGGTCATTGGATATTCATGTTGAGGCAAGTTGCAGAGTGATGACTGAGATCTAACTCTTCTCAACATTGTCATGGATTCATACAACATGGTTTGTTGACAATTGAGATGAATCAGAAGGACTCTTCCGTCACTAAAGAGTGAACAGCAACCAAGTAACCGCACCGGTCATTCTCAATCATTCCCAACGCTGTGTATCTACTATTCTCCTGAGTGTTCAGAAACCATTCCGATGAGATTTCCGCCAGTACTCATCCATAGGATTGCGGCGGCGGCGGCTCCAAGCACACCAAAAAGCCTGATGAGATTGTTTCAATCATCGGCATAAACAGCTTCACCTATCTATTACGCTAGAGCAGTCTCACAATACCTAGCCCAGCTCTCATCATCTTGAGCATCACAGAATATGTGACTGGCCACCAATGCATGTGACAAACCATCCGAAGATTCAAAGGAGCTACATTAGAACTTCTTGACATAGACAACTCAAGTCTGAAAAGTTTATTCCTGAGGTCCAAATTTCCTTGATTACCAAGTATGTAAGAATGACACATGAATTCCAGGTACAGTCATAAGAACTGGGTTCTTGACTACATAGAGCAGATTTCTTAGCCGGCCGGAAACGACCTCAGTTTTCGGAACTTCCTCTTGGAGAAAAGTTCTTTTTCTCAGTGTGAGTGGTTCCCTAGTGAAGCTATCGTCGTGGCTATCAAGGGTCCTTTTGCTCTACATCCACACCGTTACGCATAGATCAGCACTTTCTGGGGGACATCGACAGGGCGTGTGTCGAAATCCGGGGAAGCAAAATTATAACAGTCACCAAGATCGGGATCTGCGAGCCTGGTACCTTTCTCGCCTCACCTTTGGAATGCCGTCATAGGACCTCGGCCTACACCCGGGGACGCTTCAGGAGCGCCCGTGCAAGTCCGTCAAAGGAAAACAAGAGCAAACCGCAAGGCTATGCCGGTAGTTGCTATCCTCGGTCGAGTCGGTCCAGCGGCTTTGGTGCTCAATCTAATCTCCACGCCCCCCCCATGGAACTTTGACTGGCGGTTTTCAAGGCGCCATGAAAAGAAGCTGTTTCGTTATCATGTGGAGCTCACTAGCTCACTCTAAAGACTTGGTCTCAACACGATTTCTTCCGAGGGCTTTGCTCGGCATATCCGTATTGCCCCGAACGAATATTTTTTCTCTTTGAACCCTGGAAATTGAGCATTTTATGGGAACCCTTGTCGTAAACGTGCTTTTTCTTCACTGGTGAATCTTTTTGTCTCCAGAGCTCGCTCCTGGGGTTTGGACCCTAGGCTGAGAGTCAGCCTGGTCCTCATCACATCCGGCTTGCCTTAGCTGTTTTTTGTAGTCCAGGAACTTATCCGAAACCAGAGAGTGCAAGGTACTGTGAGTCGGATTCACATGCTCTTTCAAGAAGATCAGTTGACTACCCACCTATGTGCGAAGTCTGCTGGTGGTTGCATTCTCCCTGTCGTATCTGGGATATTATACAGTATCAACTTAGAGGTTGGTCTAAGAATGAGGCTCCCAAGATTCGCCCGGGTTTAACATGCTCTTGTCGACTGCAGCTACGACGGCCGAACATTCCGGTCTCTGCGTGTGTGGCGTAGTAGTATTCATGTCTGGTGGTGTGCAAGCCCCAATGAAGCCTTCGGATAGGCAGAAAAGTGCCGGTGCTTTATGTATTAGGATCAGTCAGCCACTCTTCATCCATGCAGGACCTTCACCTCTCAAACCTGTCGACAATATTGGAAGTCGTGGTAGAACCTTAAAGCATCATCACATGTCGTAACGCGATAGTCAACGACCGCCACTATCCTCACGTACCATCCAGCTTGCTAAGTTGGAAGCAATCATCCAGCATTTTCTCTCGCATGCCCTTATCTGAGCTTCCGGCATCGTCACTTCGAGCCAAGCGGGCTCTCCTGCCCTGCAACGAAAGGCCCGACTTATCAGTCTTAGGTACAGTAGCAGTGATGGAGTCGTCCTGAGCGGCCGTGCAAACGATCCCACGAGTCGTTTGACTGTTCAATGGCACGCGTAATTTCCTTGCTATACGTGTCAAATGCCCTGCGCCTTGCTTCCATGATCCCCACAGTCATCAGGGATTCAAAAGCATGTTGACCTTGTCTCAACCAACCATGCTACAACGCTGCTGATAAGCTTGGCCATGGCAGGCTCTTCAGCTCACAATAGTATTCGAGCAGTTGCTGATAGCTTCGACCAAGCCAGCTCCTTCGGTCCATTGAATATGCAGGGGTGCGAATCGAAGCCATGCGTCTTATCACGTTCTATCAAACCCACCACGCATCGATTCTCACGTAGACTCACATGCTTGGGCAATCAGCAATTAGATCTCTTGAGCCTCAGAGGTAAACCGGGTTTCATTGTCGGGTTGGTTGATAACCAGCTCAGGTCCTGATAGGCGCGTGTTGTCCAGTCATATGTAGGATTACTACATCACCACTTTACTATGGTAAGGCCTATGAGCGGATGGGGGTATAATCTGGTAGGTATCTAGAATCCAATCGCTGGAGCTGCGACAGGCAGCTGTTAAACCTCAACTTTGGCTAACAATCGAGGTCAAGCTAATAATCATGAGGTGTTCCGTCATAGCCTATCCCATCCCCATGGTCGCCATCTATCCCACACTTGTGAGACCAGCATCAACCAGGTAGGGGCTATGTTGCAATTGTTGGTTCGTCTGACGGGTCGGGACGAAAATAATAGGATCGCAAGCCAAGCTGGTGGGTGAGTCCACCATACTCTGGACTTGGCTCCCAATCGTTAGTATGTATTGAGTACTTGAACGACTGTCTGGTCTGCATTTAACAGAATGCTTTGCATAATCACTGACAGTGCAATTCCACAAGCACTCATAGAATCGCTAAGTTTGCCCTACAAACCCGTGTGATGCGGATGAACCTGGTATTTAGCGCTCATCATGGGCTCAACCCCCATGTGATTGTTTACACCCCTCAGGCGGCGCGGCCCTGACAAGGATTATAACTTTCTACAGTAAGGAGCTCTTCCCCATGCAGACCCATGCTTCTCTGACATATCGCGGGGCGTTGGCGTGGGGGAGAGCATCCACTATGAGAGCTTGCTCGATGCTTGGCTGTGCTGCATCAGGAACAAGACAACTCAGCATAACAGCCAACGCTTGCAAAAGAAAGAAAAAATTCAGACTTTCATTTGACCTTCTCACGAGGACCCTTCCACCATCTCGGGGTCCGCTTGTGACCTTTGCTCTTAGGGGAAAGGTGCCAACTGAGCCAGGAGCTGTGACAGCTCTTGGCCTCGTCAGAGTAGCCTCAAAGGCCTCATTTTCCTGGCCTCGTCTTGTCTTAGCCTTTAAAACATGCCGTGTGTATCCGGTGTAGAGCGCCCGTCGGTGGAATTGTCAGCGGAACTATACGCTGAATACGTCGTGCATCGCTGGGATGCTTCTTTGTCGTGGGCATTCTTGCTTTCAACTGGCTGATCGACGTTATTTGCCAGGCTAAATTCCAACCATGCTCTCTAAGTTCCCTGGAGATTCCTTGTTGGTTTGCTTTTCTGGAAGCATCATGGGCTGGGGTTGAAACAGCAATTTCCTGTCTGTACCTATTGGATCCGAGGGTGATGTTACGCTGTCCGTGGTTGACATATGTAAATAGACAGATCCACTGACATATATACGCCCCAGGGGCTCTCTTCTCCATATTAACTGCATCATCACCAACGGATATTGAAAGAATGCGAGTCAGGCTCAAAGTCAATCAAGGAATGCTCGAACAATAAAGATATTGAAATAGAAGATCGACAACATGACGCAGGTAACAGGAAGCCTATGTCGACGTCAGTTCTTGCCATTTAAATGAACTAACATCGTTCAAGTGGGCGTATCGGATAAACTACGATGCTAGGAAGGTAACCATTCTTACAAACAGTCGCTCCTTTCTGATGAGCCTGTCACTTGCCTGGTATATAGATGTCTGGAAGCACCTTCCTTCCACATAGATGTTCCGGGGTTGGAAGGTATGACTGGGTATCCGGGTATCCTCTGTTGAACGGTCTGCATCATCCGCTTGCGCGTCAATGAATACTCTCTCCTTAAACATCATCTCGATCCAGACGCCAGGAGGTTACATAAAAAATGAACTTGACACACGGAGTACATGTACATACCACAACATCCGAACAAACCAGGTCAACTATTCCATTATGATTGATGGCTTAATAGGCTCCCTTTCACACGCAGATCCTTAGAAGAGGCACGAAACACAAAGGACGATCCTGATGCCATTCAGAATCAACTCCACCCACAAATAGGCAATAAATTCCTGGTCAGCCAGCCATTTTACGAGCACAACGCGAAAAGATCCTTCAGAGGCAATGGACAAAATTCCTGGTTTGAGTTTAGGCGGCTTAGCTCAAATCCAGGAACTTCAGCGCCATACCCGCGATGGTCCTTGTTAGCTTTGAAAGAAGCAATTATGCGTTACACGGCCATCCCACGCAAACTCCGGCCCGGGACGAGCTCTACCGCTCCAATGATCCGGACATGACTGATCGATCCTGCGATTCAGAATTGAGATCACGTTGTTCAAACCACGACGCCATCCCTTGCAAGTTGCAACTGGCCACATGCATGGCCCAGCTGATATTAAGCCCCTAGGTGTGAACGGTGAACTGGCTGGGCACACCACTACTTTCATATTGAAGCGTGGGACAAGCCCAACAGGAGTTATGCTACCTGTCCTGTTCAATTAGGCTTCTGCTACATAGACTTGATGATGACCAGCAGATTCAGCATCAGAATCAGTGACCCCTGAGTCAAGATTCTGACTGAGACTGATCTTCTGGTCTTGCCCTGATTCGGGTCCGTTTCCCCGGGGCCCCAGAAAGTTGTTCCTCAAGATAAGACATCATCGTCGCTTGATAACGGCCCGCAATCGCGATCGCCAGAGCATGTGTGTGTGCCTTGCGTCTTCCAGCCGCCTGGAGTGATAACAGGAGTCATGTTTAAGCAGAGGCGAAAAATGATCGCCATTTACTTGACGTCGTGGACGTGAGGTTGGCATCGCCTATCAACCAGCCAAAAGTGTCCATCTAACCCCGGTTTTCACTGGACGTGGTCAGGCTGCCTGACCCCGCGAATACCACCCTCCAAGAAGCAAAAACAGTACAATGAAAACAAGCCCAGAGCTAAAGTTGGCACCCACCCGCATCTCGAAAGTTTGGGGGAGAAGCGCACACACCATCCATCCCCGGATTTCAACTGGCAATCCTTCCTTGAACTCCAGCCCAGATTCGGAACACTTGTCAATATTGGTGTTTCTCCTTGGTTCGTACACTTTCTGCTACACACCATTTCACGCTTGCATCCGATTTCTGGCACTGCTCTCATTCGTTCTTGATTTGTAGCGGTGAACTTGCCCTACATTTCTGTGCCGGACTTGTGTTGCCGTGAGTCGACTGCTCTAATCAAACCGACTGTTTCCCTCGGCTTGGTGCTTATCGTGGCCAGGGGTTGCTGAACCACTCAGCCCACGAAAGACGGCCACATTGAGAAAATCCCCCACTTGCCAGACAATTCACTGGTGTGCATCTGCCATTGTAGGTGTGGTACATGGCGCGTATCGACCGGTGCAATACCCCTTCACCGACCATCCCGGCCCGAGACATCTGGGCCAGCCAGCAAATGGCTGTTTTTGAACTTCACATGTTGAATTTTAATCTTCCCAACAATTACACGGGGATCACCGTGAACAAGGGGATGCTTCCCTCAGAATATTATTAGGCTTGATTAGAAACAGTCTCGCCATCATTTGTACACCGATGGTACGCGCGCAAAAATGCATCAGACATCCAATGATACTCCCTTTGCTTTACCAAATCAAAATAGCTGCACCCCTGAGTTTGGCCGGGCTGAGCAAAGACAGAGGATTGGTGTCTGGAGGACGCGTATCCTAAGCCCGTTGTCTTACCTCTCAAAAACAGCCTCAGGACCAGGTATGACTTATCAGGATGAGCCAGTCACCAGCGTACCCGTATCTATCAGGGAAAACCCTAAGATGTTGCCTGGAAGGCTTGAAGCCGCATGGGCTGACGTGATGCGCTGGATGAATTGATGTGAAGTTGAGGCGTGCCACCCAGAGCAGAAGATTGACAGAATCGCAATTTCTTGCTTGCGCACTGATGGACGAGGTTGAAATGTTCTGTCCTCTCACCCTTTTGCTTTTTGGTGTCACCACCAACACGCACACACCCCACGGGGGAGGTCAAGAAGCCCCCATTCACTCGCCGAGGACATTATACGTTGCCTTATCAACAAAGACTGATCGATGGCATTTGTGGCTTCAATCTTTCCGATAGACTCTCAGCCCAGTGGTCCTGCACCCCGAAACTGAAAGGTCTCCTCATCTGGCGCGGCCGCTGAGGGGCACTTGTTGCGCCCTGAAAATATGAATAGCCGGGAGGCTCATATCATAAGCCGAAAAGGTTTATTCTCTGGTGGATGTGCATGGGGAGATAACAGAAGCGAAAAGAGACAACAGTAAGAGTGAGTGCGTCTACCAATACCGGTACAGCACCATATCACCTGGGAGTTTTGCTTGTTTCCCATGTGATGACCACCACCATCTGAGAATTTCACCATCGGGGCGCTGACACACTGGGGATGGGGTGTGGTGTGATGGTGCATATCCATTGTGGGGATGCGGCAGATCAGATTGTGGCAGTTTGGTCCGTCAGCCATTTTGATCGAATATGCATAGATCTTGAGGATGTGTCCGAAAAAGAATAGCCGGACAGTATGAGAACATCTGCTATGATGTATTTGGGCGTTCCTCTTACGAATACCTGGACAGAGATAAACTCGTCCAGACTTGCTTACCCAGCCAACAGCTGCCATCCAACTCCCCGTCATATGACGGCATCGTTAGATCTGTCTGATCTGGTTTATCTAAAAAAGGGGTACTAACGCCGAGCTGGGCTTGGCTTAGCCCCCAAGACAAGCCAAATTCTAAACCAAAACTTGCCCTGCTGGGTAAATAACTCCCCCCCCCCTCAGACAGAGAGGGATAGGGGGGAAAGTAGGTAATATTGGCCTTTCCGATTCTGCGGTTCCGCTCTGGGGAGGCTTGTTTCTGTCTCTAGATCCCCCTCCTCGATCGAGGTTGAACCCTCTGCAACGGAGATAGCGTCATCTGAGGATGTCTCGACGCAAGTTATTCAGCATTAAACCTTTGAATTCCCTAATAGATAGCCACCCCTCCATAAGTTGCAATAGCCATTTGTTGCACGCGATGATCCTGACACCAGCCATCAGGCCAGCAGGTTTACGACACGATGAGTTCATCGCTAGCATTCCAGATCAACCAGGTTACTTCATTTTCAAGTGGAGCAGGTATTAAGCTCTGTGAGCATTGCAACCGTGGGCTTTTTTGTTCAATAGCATCGCTGCATTTTCTGGTCTGGGTATCTATCTATCGCCGTGAATCATACAAGTATTATCCGTACTTTCGTAGTCTTCCAAAGAGCCACTGGCAAACCCAGTAACGTTAGCCTCCAGTGCAGGCTTGACAAAGCTGAGCTGAGGCTTACCCGAGTGTGCCAGACCCTACCCTAGTCGACCCATTATCAAGTCCCATCAAGGCCCTCTCCAGAGTAAAGTGATCCCACACATCCAAAAGGGGAGGGAGTAAGTAGATATGAAGATTAAACATTTGACATGATATTTTTGATTGAAATTGTAACAGGAGTGAAGTTTCTTTGATAACAAGAAGTAAAGAGAACACAATCCATGGATATCAAATAGAACTGCTTTTCCGACGGAGCAGTGCTAGCCTCCGACGTCCCCCGAAGCAAGCCCGAGGGTAAAAAATCCAAGTGCTCCGCAATTCGAATTCTAGTTTCTGCCGCCTCCAAAACATGGGCTGGACTGTTACCGTAGTCCACCCGCCCTTTAACAAAAAATGATTTCTTTCATTTCACAAATGCCGCCCAAATCCTCGCCGAGTGCTCAATCCTTGAGATGATGTAATTCGAATGCCATGTTGTAAACCATAAACGCCATTCCTTTCTATTCCTCTATAACCCATAGTCGTCATCAAGTCGTGCGAGTTGCGATGCCATGTCGTGTTCTACATTCGATCCATGAGATCGCCGCCGGCCAAACTGCTGGTTCCTGAGCTCCTGCCGCTGTGGCTGAAACCATTATCAGAAAGTAGATCCTGGACAGCCACCTTGGGAACCTGAGGAACAGGAAGCTTTCGCTGAGATCCATCGGGCCGGCTGATGATGTCTGTCAAAGACATCCCAGTAGGGCGAGGCTGGGTAGTGGGGACAGATCCCTGCTGGAACTGATTCTGCTCGAGATGAGGCTCCATAGGGGCCAGAGCAGGCGTCGTATTGTGCTGTAGAGACAAATTCCGCAGACTTGGCAGCTCATAACCAGTAGAGAAAGGTCGCAGACGAGGAGAGTGAGCAGGAGTGGCGATAGGGGTGTGATCGGGAGTGGGTGACAGAGAGTCGTGAGAAAATGTTGGCGAAGAGGGAGCTGTAGAGTTGGGGGAGTTGGGCCTTGATCGCTTAGCATGTCGCATAGCGCCAGAGTAGTGGTCATCGCTGGGGTCTTCATTTGAATGAGAGCGGCCCATGTGATAGGAAGAAAGCGTAGGCAGGTGGCCTCGAGAGCTATGCATTCCGTGGCCAAAGTAAGGATGATGACGGTGGTTGCTGCTATGGTGAGGAGGAGCAGTCAGAGTCTCGCGCTCAACCTGAGTAGCGGCCTTGGCCAGCATAGAAATGTCACCACCGCGGCTGTAGTGAACCGCAGAAACTGGCAGAGCGAAGGTAGAGTAGGAGTGGGGAGGGGATACATTGGGTGAAGCCAGCGCAGAGCCAGGGGCAGACCGGATGGTCTTGGGCGCGGGAGGCGGCGCCATCATTCCATCGGGCATCATATGAGGCGGAAGGCCCTGCTGCTGGTGCATCTGGTGCTGCTGCTGCTGGTGTGCTTGAGCGGCCTTGTTACCTCGCCTCGAGTTAGGATTGTTGTGAATGCGAGAGTGGCGTGTGAGCTCATCAGATCGAGAGAACTTCTTGCTGCAGCCAGGGAACTGGCAGGCGTGAGGCTTCTCTCCGGTGTGAGTGCGGATGTGTCGAGTCTGATGCTCGAGGCGGTGGAAGGCCTTGTCGCAGAGAGGGCACTTGTAAGGTCGGGGCAACTCGTTTGAGTTCTCCGAGTTCTGGACACCCGGAAGGGGGCCATTGGGTTTGATAACGGTAACTGCTGCTGTAGCCATCTCTACGTCGCCCTGATGGGGTTTATCGGTTTCCGTATCAGCCGGAACTGTGGGATTGAGTAGATTGGAAAAATCCACGGCCGACTGTGCTCGTTGCATGTGATAGACGTCTGGAAGACCCAACTCTCAACAAAGTAACTGTTATTGAGGTTGGCTAAGGTGGTGGAGCAACTCCAGTGTCGTCGAGATAGTGGTGTTCGTTGTGTGTGAATGGGTATATCGTCCAGGTTGTGATGGTTGTTGTAGTTCGAGCTGGTACTGTATGAAGTATCCTTCGATTGAGATCTCGGAAGTTGATACGAGTTGGTGGAGGAATCAAGTTCCGGGGAAGCTGGGAGATCGAATGTAGATATTTGGAAAGGACGGGAATCTGGAGGATGGAGGGGATGGGGGGATTGGAAGGTTATAAAAGATGCCGGGCTCGGCACTAGAAGCACGCACTGCACTGCGACGTCGAGGAACAGAGAGGGAGGCGCGAATGGAGCGAGGGTGGAGGGGAAAGAGAGGGAACGAGGGACGGGAAGGGCCTGCGAGCACACCCCCTTCCACAATAGACACCCTGTTCACCCCACGTCCGAGGGCACCACGATGGCTTGTAAGTACCTGCTGAGGATACCTGCTGAGAGAAACTGAGCCCGCAAGGCCAGGCAGCGGTAAAACAGAAGGGGGAGCGCCTACAGGGAAAAGTCACTAGAGGGTCCGGTCTACCGCTACAGGGGAGAAGTCCACTGATATTAGCTGGAGGGCCCCGTGGGCGGCCCCATTGTGGACTCCGTCAGTTTAGTTTTTTCTTTCTTTTTTTTTTTTTTCGCGCTCACCTTTTGGCGTGCTTGGCTTAGGCTTGGGGGTGTCTATCTACTACTTCCAAGGGGGTGCATTCGATCTCTGGGATCAAAGGCAGTACGGGGGCGTGGGGCGTAGGTATTGCGGGCTTGCGTTTTGTGCCTGCCCCTCCACCTTTTTCTTCTCTTACCCCAGCGGGAGAAGCAGGAGGCTCCAATGGAAGGTGTAACTGGGGCTCTGGAACATGAGCCCCGTTCGTCGGGCCTTATCCTTGGGGGGCATTAACGGGGCGAGGAAGATGAAGAGTCACAGTGAGAGAAAAAAAAGACAGCTCAGCTAAGCATAGCACAGCACAGCACAACATACAAGTATTTCTGCATGAGGATGGCCAACTGTCTCTGCCCAATGCAACCTAGACTGAGTGACTCTCTTCCTCACAAGTGGCCTATCTGTTCTGTTCATTATACCTGGCTCTGTATCCGCAGCACAACGATAAGAATGATCTCCCGCTATCGTTATCCGACCCCAGAAGGGAAGAAAGGCAAAATAGAGCGAGTCATAGGTACCTTGTCGGGGCGACACGGGCCTGGGGGAGATGGACGGGTAAACTGGGGAACTCTAACGTCACTCCTTTTGGCCAAGATACCTAGGTACTTTCGCACTCCCCTTGGCCGAGCATGTCCCGATTCTCTCCTCTGTCTGTGTCTGTTCTGTCTTTCATCACCTCGGCTTTTACGTCCCGGCCGCCGACAGCTTTTTCACCTTGACCTTTTTTCTATTGTGGATGTGGGGACTTTGCTTTCCTAATCTCATTGGCCCGCTTGAATAGTCCCCCGCCAATGCCCGAAGAAGCTCGACGGTGAGAGTTTTCAAACGCTCCACTTCACCGTGGCTTTCTCCGTCCGCTCTCTCACACTCTCACGCTTTTGCCGGCCCGGAGCGTGGGGCATCAGGCCTTTCTCCCTATGTCGTGCTTGACTGATTGGCCTTCATTCCATCGAGCGGCTCCGACTGTGTTTTCTGTTGTTGTCGTTGTTTTATCTGATTTTTTTTTAGTGCATTCTACGACAAGACGTCTTGACTCGTGGGTCGTCTAAATAGCATACTCAGTCAACCTCGGGTTACTTATTATCAACATCCGCATGTATTTGCAAATCCACTATTTGGATTATTATCGTGAGTGAGGCTTGGGAAGAGACAAAATTACATGTCGATCCCCATCAGTGCCCTTCTGTTCATTTCTGCGGTGCACATTTTGTCATGCTCTTTCGCTCAGTAATCAGTAACCAATGTCGTGATAGCCACCAATTGTACGTAATCGTCCGTTTGTAACGTCGGACCTGTACTTCCAGGACCATGTCTTCATCATGCCATACCACAGCATAACTTACCAATTGCAACACCTATACCATGCAGATAACACTGCGGCGTCCTCCCCCAGTTTCTCCTTTACTCCGTTCTGTCAGGCTAGGAATCATGCTACGATAGCTAGCCCTGGGTTACAGTGGAACCTCCCAGGGACGCAGTCGACAGTACACTCACCTATCTCTCATGGGTCTTGGCCTGATATGGAGCTCACGATGCTTCACAGGTGCCACTCCACCGATTGTTGGCCCTCGCTGGCATCCATTGGTTTCTCATTCAGTTGAGATTAAATTTTCATCTCGGCACTATCTTTTGCGCTCCACGAGGATCACGCTTTCGTGTAAGTCTTGACTAGCATCGAATCTATTACCCCAGAAGTCCACTCACACTTTTCTCCCCAGATTTGAGGTAATGATCCTCGTGCTATCAATGCCAAAGGCTCAAAGCCGCCATGGCAGCCAACAACTATCAGAGACTGTTCTGGGCCCAATTGTAGGATCCGAGCAGTAAAATGCGCCAAAACACCTGCGGCTTGGTTTGCGATATCGCTCGGTTATTTGTCCGCATAGTTTTGCTGTTTGAAAGCCAAGTCTTTGTGGGGTTGGCTGGCCTTCGCCCCGGCTAATCACTCTCCCAGCTGATCATGATAAGCACGCAACCGAAAGAATCATGGACCGGAATGAATCTCATCATTTGAATCAAGGAATCTCGTATCAGTTGCAGCGATATTTGTTCCAAGATGACGAAACGCTGCCAACTGCTGAATTACGCAGCGTATCAGTCGGTAGCCGGTAAATGCAACGGCAGTCTGTTATCCTCCTAGCTTATCAGTACCAATTTGCCTGGCTCCCAAGAACCCCTCCTCATGGACCTGAACTCTGGGATCTTCTGGGCACGCACACACGAGACCAGCTCGTTCACCACCGGCTGCGCTTCAAGTGGTGTTATCTTCATGTTGAGCTCCAGTATAATCGGGCCATTCACCGCGACAAGCGCGCTCCCCAGAGTCAGTCTCCTCCGTCTCAAGCCGTCGTCTGGGGGTGGGTGGGTGATTCCTCCTTGGCACTTGTCCAGGTTCTTATCGTCAGTTGTTGATGGTCTTCGGCGGCATTGTACGGGGTTTCGGTATCCTTGGGGCTAGACCATTTGATGAGCAAAGATAAACCCATAAGCGTACACCTCACGAGTCGCGGCTCTAAGACATTCATTAGTTAATAACTGCCCATGACAAGCACATTAGTTTACCCCAGTTGCTCATCTTGTTAATTCAAAATTCGCCTCCCCCATACGCCATTATCCCCGTCCCCGGATAATCTCCTCATTACTGACGCTCCTGATTTGCCGGTCCAAGGTCAAGATAGAGCCGCCCCCATACAAATCTCCGCACTCAACCTCATCACGAGATAAGTCGAGGTCCATTCCAAACTCCAAACTTGACGCGAAATAGCAATACTCCCCTGTCTTCCAAGTTAGTCTATAGCTCCAGGCTCCAGATAGCGGCTGTCCAATTCTAGACATACTGCAGCTGCGGCTCGGCGGATCGATGGCAACATGTTCCCCAGATTCCACGTCTGATCAGAGTTTGGGCCTAGTCGCCAACACTGCTGATACTCAGGGGTGCCTAAACTCTCAGAGTTCCAATCACAGGCCGTGATAAGCAAAACTTGACTGATATGATACCCTAACCCCATCCAGATTATCGTTTTTGGCAAACCTTACGCATCCTGAGCCCCCAAGGGACTTGAGTGCCCGCTTAGAGACTCTGAGCATGCCCTTTTGAAAACGTTGTGCCGCTTTTGCACATGGTTTTGCTCTTTGCTTCCCGGCTTCCGCCAACTGCGACGGCATGTTGGTCTGTCAATGACCCTGGTACGCCACCTCGTCGTTTGACCTCCCGAGCGACCACTCAATCCCGTTCCTGTGAGCAGATAAGGCAATCCGACCCCCAAACCAGCACCCTAGTTCCTAGGCACTGGGAGGCTCTGTGCCCCATCTTTCTCCAGCTTCCCCTTGTGCGATGGCGCCCCGGACTCGAATGAATGCCTGATGCTGGGTGATAATCCCAGTCCAACTAGCCTAATTGCGGCAATTCCGGGGGTTTGATCTCAGATCTTATCCTGGCTCTTCGGTGATTCGGAACGGCGAACACCGCCTGCATGGAAGCATGTCCTCGACTTCGGCCCGGAGTTCAGATGCCTTCCAGATTTGCCATGGCCTGATGCATCTGCATACTGTAGTCTCGAGCGGCTGAAGGCCTTCTTTGGCTCGCTGATTATTGCCGCATGCCAGCAATTTCTGCGGTCAAAAACAGATGGAGGTATCCTTAAACAAAGATCATTGCAGCTCCTGAGGCACTGGAGTGTTTCCAAAGGGCGGCGGGATTCATGAGCCAAGTGTCGTGATAACGAGGCGGAATTGCCCAGCTTGATGCAGACCCTTACCTGACCCACAAATCCTACCCCTACGCCCTAGACTCAGCATAACAAGATCTCCGATTTAATCAATGCTTGCGGCTATTTCCCGAACTCATATCGTAGCTTCAATCTTGCTCATTGGATGCGCATGTTGACTTGGCCGATAACAGCTACCTAATGCGTTGACATGCGAGATGCGGCAACCCATGTCTTGCCGCTGAGGCCAATGCGCCCGCCCTGAATCCAAGTAACCGGTTAAGATTTACAGCCGCAGGGCCGAGAAGCTGATATGTTTGATGGGCGTCAACGATGTAGCAATATCATTCATCATCTCTTCGGCAAGTGCTCAGGTCACGACCTCAAAGCTCTCAAGTTGCAGTGGACCAAGGTCAGGCCAGACACAAAACTAAAGATAAGTTCAATATAGACTCATTGTAGATGTAGTGGGCCTTGGACTCGGTATTTCTGGCAGCTTCCCTCAACTCAGAGGTTTTTTTTTTTTTTTTGCTCCCAGAGGCAAGGTTACTGTCTGAACTCATAGTGGATTGCATGTACAATGCTGCCAGTCTGGGGTTTGCTTTGACTAGAGACCTTGAGGTGAATAGCCGAGCCAGCGAAAGGCCCGAAAACGCGAAGGGGGCAGTCATCTCGGTTCGGATCTTAGAAGGTCTGGCTGAGTCGAGAGCACTCAGTCAAAGTCTTGCCCCACGTGGTGCGGCAATTGGTGAGTTGTCGCTGCGTTAGTCAGAAAAGATGAAAGCCATCCAGGTACAGATTTCAATCGTTGGTTCTTTGTTAGCAAGGTGTTGGCGGCTTGGCTTGTGAGAGGCGGCTCCTCTGGCTCCTCTCCAAAGACTCAGGGGTCTAGATCTCTGGCCAACAACAGGCAAGCTCTCTGCGGGGCTCCAGCTTTTTGCATGCACAAAGACGCCGGCGCCCCTTGCAGAAAGCCTGCGGCTCATTGAGAGATGGACTAGGCCTAATCAAGGAGGTTAATGGTTCCTTATCGCCGTACCTATCACCAATGGCATTCAGGCGGGTAATTGAGTAAGACGATTGAATTCTTGCGCAACTCAGAGCCAAGGGTCTAGTGAAATTGTGGTTAAGAAATCTTCATCCAAAGCTGGACCCTCATTTGAACGTTGCATCGTGGGGGCATGAAACAGCACAGCTTGAGTCGTTTGCTCCCAAATCCCGCTATTCCCGTCAATGAACCCGATATTGGCCGAGCCGTACGTGCACTGTCCCATCTGGTGAACGAGATATCTCTGCGCACAGTAGAGTACTCGGCCTTTTATTCAGCACCATCCTGACATCGTCGGAGGGGCTTTCGGTGAGATGATTGATAGCGCCGAAATCACATGTTCCCCGCAACATTTGCATGAATTTGCTATCTTCATCCGTTGTCAAATAGAAAATTGGTCTGTTCGAATTGTATGGCCCCTCAGCAAATTTCGAGCGGCCAGACAGGCACTCTGGCCTCATATTTTCACATGCCTCTCCATATTCCCCAATGGCCCTTGAAAACCCCATGGGTAGTGTTCCACGACTTCCAGGGCATGGTACCTTGCAGCTCTATTGGGACCCGCCGCATCTAGCCGTGTGAGACTCTTTGGCTATGACACGACTCTTCATGTATCCAGTGCACGACCATCCTACTGTAAGCCTCACTGTGACAAGATTGACTAATGGCAAAACCACAGATAAACTCTTACAAGAGCTCGGAATTGGCGGCGCTAAGTCGGACGCCGTGTTGCAGCTTAATCGATGTGGGGCGGTCAGGGTTGTAAACAAGTGAGCTTGAAGGTCAGATATCATCAGTGACGATCCAAAGCTCAAGACTTGTCACTGTTTACGCGTCAGGTTAGCTTTGCCCCGTCACTTGGATACTCGTACTCGTAGAAGATGCAAATATCGGGGACACGCGTGGTGTTGATGCAATGCAAGCACCACCACCAATAGGCAAGACCTTCCAAGCTATCGGAAGATTCAAGAATACCACACGCATTATACCCCATGCCGTTTGCTTGCATTTCCTTTAACGGAGATACGACTCAGTTTCCTTATTTCGGTGCCTCAACGATACTCTCCTATCGTGGCCCAAGACTGTTAAACCCTGTGACTTGAAATTTTCGCTTCTCGTCTGGGGTCAAGAGGATGGGGTAGCGTCAATTTCCCCACAGGATCCTCCCGCGGACTGCCATGATCTAGAAAATGTGTAGCATAACCGTTTCTGGTACGTACGTGAGGATCGGCTACTCGAGTCAAGATGATCTACCATGACATAGTAGATCATGCCGCGCTATCTTATATCTGGCTCCTGTATCGGAGGTGTTATGGTAACATACAACCGTACATGCAGCACCATTGACCTTCTGTGCACACTGCGGGTGACGGGAAAGCATGCCGATGGCACGAAGTCAGTCCCCTTTTATTCATGTCCAGTCATACACCTTCCTAGGTGTCAACCAAATCTCATCAAATACATTCCTAACGACAAACTCAAGAGGAAAGTTTGTGAGAACTCACTTCTTACGATGACAGTCGCCACTTTACAGCAACTGAAATGCTTGCGGCCGACGGTTAAATGCTTTTGGCGAGTTTCACATAATGTTCAAGCATTTTGTCGAATCCCCAGAATCCAACAAATAGGAAAGTCGAGCACCAGAGCTTGTGTGATAGAGAGTAAGAGTATGCATATAGCATGTTGATTCGTACCTTAGTAGTGATCTGATGTTGTTCAGCTAAGTACCTCGCTCGCCACAACCACAGGATTTTCTTCGGGGAACTTATGTTATCGAGAGCTTCAAAAGCAGGAGCAAACGTCACATATGGTTATATTGTCGATAGAAGTCATCACTATCTAGGTACCTAGGCACCTAGTAATTATCACTTACCTAGGTAGTACTTACCAGCAAGAGAGTGGCACATCATGTGACTCCTGGCCAATCAGGCGCAAGACTTTGGACAGTGTAAAGGAGGATCCACTTGTAGATGCCTAGATGGACTCAAGGCAAATCTACCAAACATCGTCTATCGCAATGAGTACTCGCTGAAGATGGATTACCATTCAATTCACGGCTATGATAGAGCAAGCTTTCATACACCCGGCACGCGTTCGTTTTGTGGCAATATCCTACGATGTAGAGCCTAAGCTTACCTTGCAACAGACCGACTTCCAACGGTATCAGCTTCACAGGCTCTTGATGAGCTGGGTAACGACGCGTCAACTCATGTCTCGACTGGGATTGAGGGGTTAGATCGTTCTCTTATTGCCAATATACCAGTTGACTCTCAAGATCCCACTGCCAAAGGTGGTGTTCAACGCGGCCAGGTCACGGAGATCTGGGGTCCCCCTGGTGCTGGCAAGACAGCGTTGGGGTGAGCTGGCTGTTGCCCCGTATAGTCATAGAGCTGACATGTGAGATAGGCTGCAGCTTACAGCAAATGCATTGTGTGATGGCGGTGCTGTTGTCTGGGTAGGTCTGTTGATTCCGATCCAACATTCTCATCCTTTCCAAATAGTCAAGCTTACCCTTGCCTCGTAGATTGTTTTCAAGCTTTGCAGCAAGACAGACTTGGGGCCGTGACCAATGCAACAAAAACTCGTCGCAACATTCAAACCAATTCAGCGCCTGATGCATCACAGACTCAAGAAAGAGACGCTAATCGATTCTATCATTACTCATGCTTCACTCTTCCCCATCTGGTTGCTCTCGTGTCACGACCTACCGTCAAACTGATTCCACACAACTGCTCATTAATGGTCATCAGTTCACTATCATCATTGGTTAACTCCGCCTTGCCCAAGTCCCACGATGGCAAGGCTACATCTAAGAGCAACAAGGGTATGTAGATGCATTCTTGTCTGTGCAGAGTCTGGCTGATGTTTGCGCAGGTCCAAGTCCATCTGCAAAGCGAACACAAGCACTGCTTTCGATCGTGAATGCCCTTCACAAACTTGCTGCAACTAGAAATTGTGCAGTTGTGGTTCTGTCTCAGTGTGCAACGAAAATGCATTCAGAAAGGGGTGCAACGCTGACAGCCGCGGTCAATGCCAGTGTATGGGAACAAGGCGTTTCAACTCGACTTGTCACGTTTCGAGACTGGGCCTGGCAAGAGAACAATCTTACAAGCGTCTTCCTGGCAGGTCTGCAAAAACTGGATGGGAAGCCATGCCAGGAGGTCGTGGAGAACGTTGTCGCATTTAAAGTGGAGTTGGTACGTTCTGTCTGGCACCGAATCCTCGAGCCAGCAATTACTTACATGATGGTTACAGGACGGGGTCAGCCAGGTTCCCTACGAGGCATTACAAACTTTTGAATTAGCCCAACATAAGCGAAAGCTTGGACAAACAGAACTCGAGGTTCCTGATAGCGAGGATGACGAGGATTACGGATGGGCAGATGAAGATGAAGCGGCCATGCCGGCGCCTCCGCCTCAGTGGCAAGGCAGTGAAGACCTCATTTTGGGCCAAGACATCGGTCAAAGCGAAGACGAAAACAGCGAACAAGAGGAGCCTGCCACTGATGATGAATCGATCATGAAATGAGGCTCTGGACGGAATCTGGGTGGAGTCTGGGGATTGTTGGGGGATAGTCTCGGCGCCGGTGAAGCACCGAGCATACTAGACTGTAAAGCAGTCTCGCCAGACATAGGCAGAGCCTCACAACGCGACGGAGAAGTCAAGATATCCCCACGGAGCTAGATGAAGGAAAACTTGAGCCCCTTTATCAAATAGCCATAGCGGCTCCGCCTTGAGCAAGAAAACAGCGCAAACTGGGATTGCTGGGAGCCACAATAAAGCCGCGCATCGTGCTTGCTGGGCCATGGTCAGGTCGCCAAGAAGCTTCGGACAAGTCCGGCCGTAGTCTGATGAGGTTAAGCATCGTGGTTCGTGGTGGGAGGTATTTCGTCATGCTTCATGGTCCCCGGATGTGGTAGACATGCTTCTCGAAGGATAAGAATTTTCTACGAACACATAACCCCAGGACCTATGTCCCGAAACAAGCATAGCTTTGCTTGGCGTTTCTCCATCCAGGTCGCCCAAGAATGAACAACGGCTGGGCTGGTGGAGGTTTTACTCTACTAACGTGGCGCTTGGAGGTGCGTGCTCCACCGGGCCGGTCGCTCTATGAAGGGGATCTTGAAGTACCTACGGGGAAAAGACACATGTACTTGCGTGCTTGTTTCTGCCCCCGGGTTTTGTACATACACACCACCCTTCCGACCTCCTTGTTGAAAGCTCCTGACATGTTTATCCCCAAGATTGATTTTCTTTGTCACTGACGGTGGCGATTTTGCTGAAGAAACCGTGGGTACGCAACCTCTTGGACTGAAAAGCCAAGTATTTGGAGAAAAGAAGCCTGGGAGAAGATGGATAGAAGCATGGCTGACTCGACGGATGACGCAGCAGTTCCCATCATGGATGGTGCTATCACCGTCTGTCCTATACATAAGGACAGCGACCATCTCGCGCAACTTTTATTAAGTACCGATATCCCTTTTGATTTGAATTGGTTTGCCATGCATATCTAAGCCAGTAATACCAGGCCCCGGCGCATTCAACGCATGCAACAGCATGCACAATGCAAATCCGTGTTTTGCTTTCGTATTACGGATACAATGTGCAGTCTTGAGACCCAGTGTGCTCTGTTGTTGTGGATAAATCAATACCAAGCATCCAATAACGACGGTCTGCGTGGTGATTTAGAATATACCAGATGAGTCCCATTCTGGCAAAGTGCGATATTTGTGACCCAAGGGATTCAACATTGCGTGTTCATCCACTCGACAAATCAGTCACCAACATTTATGGCGGCTATCTGGAAGTGAAGTAAAAAGAATTTTTTAGCCCATGCCAGGCACCAGGGGTCTGGGAGATTTCACGGGTTTGCGGACGTTTGACCACACACCGCCGTCGTGGCGTTTTTCTTGTTGAATCGCATTTGCATTCTCACCAATGACTTGGCTTTCTTCGCTGCACAGAATACGGGATGTGCACTAGCATGACTTCAGGCCCACGCCAGATCTCACGATCTGGGATTCACGCAAGTTGGGCCGAGATTGTATTGGATTGGATGCTGCCTTAGAAGCCCACTAGCCTCTGCCTCACAATACTATCTGTGGAACTGCGGTTTCCAGTCGTGCCGAGACACGTCCGCGATATGGAAATTATTCGTTGGCCTTTGCTCGAATATTTGTCGCACTCAAGATGCTTCGGATACGACACAGATCAACTGGCGACCCATTCTCCCCCATACATGTTGAACAACTTCCATTTTGGAAGGTTGTGGATAACTACAGGGTCAGCAGTGTAGAAATCAGCAGCCTGATGTTGGCTTCGACAGGCAGGCAATTAATTGCTCACGGCAGGGAGCGGCTTAAGTTGCATTGAACTTTTTACTGCTATGCTACATACCACGACTCAACTACGTGTCTTTGGTTTTATTTCCCACAGCAGTGTCTTGTTCAACTCGTTTCTACGGACAGGCATGTATCATTCAGTTGTGTGTGAAAAGACTAGTATCCATTCAAAGCCAGGGTACATCTACGGGGCACTCAGACGATTATCCATCAGCATGGGCCGATGGTAGCGGACACCTTGTCGGAGATATCCCCAACCACTACAACAGCGACTTTTCTGCGCAGTGAACTTGCGATGCCAGGCATGTCTTCGTCGCTTGTTGAGGGTTTCAGAGCCCAGTGGATTGTCGGGGCCAGGTGTCCCCTCAGTCAATTTGCTCAGCCAATTGAGGACTATCGGTGAAGTGCCTTGAAGCTGTCGCAAGGCGAACCCCGCGAGATGTGGAATGTTGAAGCATGCGCCCTGACCAGCTTCTGGCCTGATCTTTCGAGTGCCCCAGGATTTCGAGCTCTTGATACTTCCAATCACAGTTGTTGGTTCCTTGCTTTCCGTAGACCTCCAACTTGGATGCCTTATCGGCATATGCACGGCAGATGGCCGACGATCTTGCTACATTGACCCCACGGGAAATGCACCGCATTCTTCCACCTGCCTTTTTCCCTTCCTCTGTTTTGCCTTTTCCCCGCTACCCATCTGTATGTAAATATGGATACTGGTGCTACATTGAGGTCTGGGGAACTTGAGCATAGCAGGGCATCATAGAGACTGCAGGCAATATCGCGTGATGCGAGACACGGGCTTGGACGCCGAACTGTGCGATCGTATCATCCGGGACACCTTCCTCGGCACTCCGCGACGGATGGAATCAACTACGGTCCCATCACCGGGCACCCAGACTCTGGTGGTCTGGATAACGCGTGATCGATATTCCAGATTGGTAGTCCGGCTCAACATTTGCGTTCTTGGTTTGCCGGCTATATATGTGCATCAATCAGTCGGCAGCTTTGTCCCTAAACTCCCCGTCAGTAGTTAGCAAGCTTACAGTATAAATCTGGGATGAGGAACCATGGGTTCCCCACAGAAAGCAGACTCGCCATTCTGTATCCCTGGGAGCAAGCTTATACGTGCACCTAGATACGTGTACTGTGTCTTTGTTTCCTCAGGCTGCGGTGATATGTGGTTCGGGACTGCGTTGTATTGCAGTTCACAGATTGTTTGTCGTAAGCTCTTTTGCGGATCCTAATGGGTCGTATGTTTGGAGAGCGTTCCAGGTCTGTGTGTAGTTGACTGGCTCGATTATTGTTCAGTTGCAACAGGGATCTCTACACTGGCGATCATGGTTGAGATTGAAGTATGTACATACTGTATGATCATGGACCATGTCTCTTCTCCATTTGGTTTGATGCACCGCCCTAATCGCATTGATGCTATCCATGAACTTGGAGAGAAGCTTCGAGCTTAGCCATCCACGAGGGTACTTTGCATGAAACATACAGATGTGCTTGGCAAGACCAATGATTGAACAATTCATCTGGGGCTTGCTGCCTTGTTTGAGCATCTCCCAGAACCATGTCCTGTGTATCAACTCCCCGATACTTCTGATATTAGCAAGCATGGTCATTATAAGATACTCTCGGCAGGTGCTCGGTATCTATTTTGAACTTGCCGTGAAGCTCACAGTATTCCGAGACATGCATCAACATCGTACGACAGAACCTCGTTACTTAGTTTGACCTTCATGCACGGGTGTAGGGGGAGAATGTCAGTAGTCTTGGAGTTTCCAGTGACCCTTGTACGTGAAGACGGGTAGTTTCGAGTGTACTGGGCTGGTTGTATGAGTGTAACGTTCATAGTGTAGTCTGGTGATAGTTATCCGTTGTGTGCTTCGGACGAATACAGGAATTAATGAGAACACAAGGATTTCATGACGTACAACACGATTCTCGCTTACTTAATATCTGTAAGAGTAAACGTAAATCTCAATAGCATATTCCATAAAATATACTCCACGTTGTTGACCAGGTTATCCTGCCAAGTCTTCGACGAGGTTTTGACGTCAAAAGAATAGATATCTTTAGGGTAGCCATCTTTGAGCCTCCGAGGTGAGCCGGAAACGGACAATCTGCAGGCCGATCCCTCTTTGTAGTTGTCCCGTGATCTTATTGGCCAACAATCTCATCGCGACTTCTCTCTTAGCTTCACATTCATTTGAATCAGGGCAGAAGCGAAGTTTAAGTTCAACTCATCATTTACCGTCCTTCTTCATCAATCGACATCAAAATTTAGAGGCATCTTATATCGGAAGATCTTCTGATGCGTTTGAATTGACGCAAGGCTTCAAGAGACGGCGAAACGAGCGGTGGATGAGAACAAAGAAGACTCGGGTAAGATGGCTTCCCTATTTCACTCCATCAAACTCCTTCTCAACATTGCGGAATTCTCGACGAGGCTGAGGCTCGACCTTCATGTCCAATTGAAATAGGAGTCTATGGGGTTGCTCTGCACACAATTGCTTCACCCTCCTGACACTGCCATCGTGCCACTGCTCGGTTGTCCGTGAATAAGGTTCTAGGCTTACCACTGATTCAGATCTGTTCATTCACTCGATCGGATTCAAGACCTCGATAGTATACTTCCACAACTGATTCTTCTGTGGGATATCATCTCCGCACCTCAAATCTTCATTATGTCTGAAACTCAAACTGAAGAGGTTCGTGCCTCAGTTCCCATGGAGACCAAGGCTGAAGATGTCAAACCCGAGAAGAAGCCATTCTCCTGGCTGTACGTTTATCGATACCGGCTTCTGGACACATATTGACATTAAATAGCGAACCGCATCCCACATTTGTCATCATCCTCGTTGGTCCTGATGAGACCCCTTTCGGTATACAGAAGGATTTCCTCTGCTCTCGATCCGAGTTCTACGAAAAGCACTTTTCAGAAACCAAATCCGATGACAAGATTGAGCACATAGTTAAGCTTCCTGAGACCACAAAGGAAATATTTGGACTGGCTCAGCACTTCCTTTACACGGACAAGGTGATTGCGGACGAGGCCAATCTCCCATCGTACGAGGCTCTGGTTGGACTCTGGAAGCTTGCCCATAAACTCAATATCAAGGGACTGTGTGACAAAGCTCTTACAGCTATGATTGACTGCCGTCGAATTACGGAATCGATCCCAGCTACGCCCCTTCTCATTCAGGTCTGGAAGGATACACCCGAAGGCTCATCGATTCGAAAGCTACTGCTGTCATGGACCGCTGAGTATATGCGTTTTTCGGACACCCGAGCAGAATTTGCCAAGTCGCTACCTCAGGAAGTCCTCAGCGAGCTTGTCGTTGCTATGAGCTCCTTCGACACGGTTCCCGTCCCCGAAGCATCGGCCACCAGTGCTGTCCCTTCTGTGGCACCTCGAAAGAACGTTCATTATCTGGAGGACGAGCCTGAGAATGACGCGAAGAAGAGCAGACGAACGAGCGGTGGACCAATTAGTGCTCCAGCATCAGCAGATCGATCGATCAAAGCTCGCGGCTCTTTGCCTAAGCCCGCGCCTCGACGGAGGACTAGCGCTGGCTATGCCGAAGGCCGAGACTTTACCACATCGCAAAAGTTGGATTTCTGCGCGGATCTGTTGACGAGAATGTTGTCCGGACCTGGCAAGTTCACCTCTGACGCTTCTGAATATAATCGCTAACTTGAAGATAGGATTCTGGACCAGGCTCGTCGGCCCTTTTAGAGACGCTGTCGAACCCGTCGAGGATGGCGTGCCTGACTACTTCGAGAAAGTCAAACAACCAATGGACCTTACCACGATCAAGGCCAAGATGGATCGCAAGGAGTATGCCAACGACGAAGAATTCGTTGCAGACGTACGCCAGATTTTCGACAACTGCTTCACGTATTGGAAGAAGGGAGACCCAATGTGGCTTGCGGGGGAAAAGCTCCAGAAGACGTTCGAAGACAAGTTCTCCCATATGAACAAATGGATAGCCAAGATGGGTGGTGATGAAGCCGACTAGACGGGAGCTCCATCGCGAGGATCCACCAGGTTTCAAGAATAGTCTCTAACTTCAAGGGGTGGAAACCAAGGTTATGTTTGAAGCGCTGTATTATATATATATGAGGTGCGTCCTAGTCATCTTGTACCAAACAGCGGTCAGGAGACTATAGGGTGGGGATAGATGCTTGTGCTGATACGTAAGGTAATGTGTTTCTTTCGGGCGTCTCTGGGAGGTATGGTAAAAGGAGAGTCGGATCTTTATGTCCGCTCACAGTACAAGAGCTCGAGTAATTGATTCATTAAACCTGATTAAGGTGGTTGGTTGAACGCTGCATCAGCTGATGATCCTAAGAACTGTCCAAATTAGGTAGAACTAGATCGAGGCACCAAGTGCTCCGGACAACGCCATTTCGCGTCAACGGATATCGAGACGAAGACCAATCTAAGCACTGACAAGCGCAGGTCCTTTGCCAGTGAAGGCTATCGAAGAGGCTGCTTTCCTTGAAGCTGGGAGTGATGGAAAGATACATGATGTGGTGTTATGAGTCACTAGGTAGTCTTTATGGGTAGTTGCGTGTCAATTATGCCAGCTCATTCATTGATAACTAACCTACGTGTTCCGTGGGCTTGTTCTGTCCAAGTGCGTTGTTGATGTAACCGTCTAAGCGTCTGCGGGAAGCCGGTGATGAGTTGTCAGTGGATTTATACGAAGACAGCACAGCAGCCGTGATTTTTTCATCGTGACATCAGTATGAAAGTTTATTCCAGCCGCCAAAAGCTGATGCCGCCACGATATCGTACTCAGGCACAAAAGAGTCACAGAGTCTAAGGAGTAACTACTAGGTAGGTAGCAAAGCGATCGAGTCGCGCAAAGGTCAATAGACGCTCAGGTACTGGTTTAGTCCGGGGAACAGACTCGCATTGAAATTAAGATTGCCACTGACGTTACTGGGTCCAGACTTTGGACCCCTGTCAATTGGTTGCTCTGTGGGTTAAGTGGTTGAGTTAATGGCGCATGACCTTGTCGTTTAAATAACCTGAAACCAAATCCAAGCCCACTGAGCGAAAAAGAGAGACGAGGGCCAGGGTTGAGTCTGTGAGAGAGAGCCAATAGAATTGTGTGGATGAGAATGTGTAGTCGTAGCACAAGCGATTATATGTGAGTCGACCAAATCGAAAGAGAATGTGGTATTTGGTATTACCTAAAGTGTCTTACTTTTGGGTAAGGTTAGTACCTGGTAGTTAGAGACAAAGCGTTGTCTAAATGAACACATCATCCGATACGTACTCGATCAAAAGACGCCAAGCCTTTGTTCCTGTTCCTGCGTCAGGCGGGTTCTTAGCGCAACGGGCCTCGGCTAGTACCTGCAGCTTCCCACTGGACCCCTGGGGTTACACGACTCACAGCGCTCGAATCAACCACTCAGAGGCTGCAATGAGTGACATGCCCCAGTATTCAGTCTCAGGTACCTGCCGTAAAAGGCAACACCACCATTGAGCTGTCTCTTCTTTTTCTCACCCTCGCAGAGGAAATAGCCAGGAGAGGTCACCAAAGAGGCTGATCGCTATTGAAGGGATATTACCCTTTGACGTCAAAAGGGACTTGGCATTATTCGGTAAAGCATATGCAAGATTGACTCTCGAGTTTTGGGCGAGAGACCAACTGATTCTCTCCAAGATTGCGCTCTATTACACCATGGCCTAGTAACTAGGGCTTGGCCTGTGTTTTTGTAAGTGGGCGGCTAATTAACCTGGGCTCTCAAATCTATCAACTCGTTAGCTTGTCTTTACCAACAGCTGTCATTTGCCCAAGCTGGCGATCATTTCAGAGGATCTGGGGTGGGAAATATCTCAAATGGAGGCCATTTGTTTGTTAATGAGCAGAAGAAACAAGTCGCACCACCACACCACAAAACCATGTGGCATCGTCTTGTTTTACCTTTTCGCTCCAAGGTTGCATCTGCTATCTATCTTCAATAGCTGTTTCAACACAAAACCCTATATCCATGCCTTTCAAACATCTTTTTCTGTCACAAAACGCTCAAACCATCAAGCAACCTCCGTATCAGGTCCCGTTGCCCCCCAGTCCATCCATATTAGGCATGGTGTTTTTCTTGTTGTCCGCGGATTGGTGGTGATTGAAGCAAACCACGATGGGTATTTTAAATTAACAAATATCAGAAGAATTAGGGGGCCCCTGTCCTTGTTACCCCCGGGAACAGAACCACTGCAGGGCCAGACTGCTTCTGCATGACGCTCCGTCTTGCACCAGCCTATCACGGCCATGAAACCCGTCCCCATTTACCAGGGAAGGAAGGGTCGAGTTTTCGACGGTGCCATTGCTGCTTCCCGAGAGACGAGAGAGACACGGCCCTTCCTTCCTTGGGCTTGGTGTGGCCCAGTCTCTCACGGCCTCTACTAGTACTTACATGAATGCGCCCCCATCTCGACGGCTTCATCTTTTTGATCTTCCCTCACACACCTCTTCGCTCGTCCTTGTTGTTGTCGTCGCCGCTGCTATCCTAGAGAATCGTTCTTTTATCGATACTCGTTACGTTCTTTAACAACAACAGTCGTTTATACTCTGATCCTAGCTTTATCTAGCATTCAATCACTCACTCACTCGCTTACCGCTCAACGCAAAACCGCCTTCTCCACCGTCATCGGTATACCCTGTTTGTGGCTTTCTTCCCTGTCTGCCAGATCGGACTCGTATAAGCCAACCAAGCTCAACTTCAACTTCGTTCGAATTCCAGCCTTTTTGCTCGTCTGACAAGATGCTTTTCCGAACCATCGCCTCTGTCGCTTTCCTGGCTTGTGCCAGCAACGTTGCTGCCGAGCCCCAGCCTTACAAGCTGGTCAAGGCACCCATTGAGGGCCTCAGCCTCGCTCGCCGTTCTACTCCCGGATACCAGCCTGATCAGTCAGTCTGTGGCGGCGGCGGTGATACTTGCGCTGATGCCTGTGGTGCTGGTTACGAGTCTTGCCCTTCTGAGGATGACTCTACCCACTGTTTTAACCCTACCGTTAAGCAGTCTTGCTGCTTTGACGGCACTGGAAGTCTGTACACCCAGACTCATTCATCTATGAGTCTTTTCGTTGGGCAAACTGAATACTAACCATCTCTCCAGACTCTTGTGATGCGGGTTACTACTGCTCTCATGACACCAAGGCTCAGACCTGGTGTTGCCCTGAATCTATGGATCTTGCTCAGTGTGCCAAGGCGTATGGCGTTAAGGATGGCCTCAAGACCGAGAAGCTCATGACCTCCACCGCTGCCCCTACCGTAACCCCTACCACTGCTGCTCCTACCACCACATCTACTCTAGAGACCACCTCGACAACCGTCTACATCACCAGCACCTCTCTTGCCAGCACCGAACCTGCAACCACCACCACGTCGGTTATCGCTAAAACCACGACCAAGGCTGCTAAGACCACCGTTGTTGCCCCTAGCTCTGGCTACAGCACGGCTTGGAGTGGTTCCAACAGCACCATCGCCACTGCCGCGCCTACTCAGCCATCTGAGTCCGCTCCTGGCTCTGCTGAGCCCTCCACCATTAGCAGCGGTGCTTCCCTCACCGGCGTGAGCGCAATGCTCCTAGCTGCGGCTGGTTTCTTCGCCCTTCTATAAGTCACAAACTTCCCCGTGGAAGCACTGGTTTTTCGCGAGATACCACCCAAAATGACGCCCATGCGTCGTCGCGAATAATGACTCAATGATGAAGGAAGCAACGAAAGGCTTTATGCGTGGAACACGCTAAGTAAGAGGTGGATTGAAAACAAAACACGTGGTGCAATGTCGAGCTTCATTATTCTTCTGATGAAATACCCCTTTTTCGATATCCCCATTCTGTTTACGTCTTCAACCGGAGTTGATCGGCTTGGTGTTTTTGGTTGGTTAGGAAAAGAGCATGAGGAGGATGAGTTGAAACGAAATGAGAAACGCTCAGCGCTTGGAACCATACATTCTTACGACCGGGATACGGTTTTCGTATCCCTTATTACACCTTAAACTTATTTACTATTCGTCACGTTGCGAGAGCTCAGTCTCCGCCTCGTATACTTAACATTAATAATTGCCCTGGTAGACAATCTTACTCGACATTACACACAATTCAACCAAGACATTCTATACAATGATGAGAAGCAGTGGCGCTTATTTGTGAAATCGTCGCAACAAATGTGAGCCATTGAGAATAGCAAGTATATAGGCCTCATATATCCACTCCTCTCAATGCGCTATGCACCAATGAGCTGCAACGAACTTGATAGATGCTGGACTGTGGTATTACTGTGTTATGTAAGGAACTGGATGATTTATTGATGATCTGGCATGGTTCAATAGTAGCTCATATCCATGTCCTAACTATGTTTTATTGATCTACGCATATCACATCTGTAGATCTTTATTCATAGACAATCAGTCAGATATTCTGACGCCCCATGTGATGACATTTGAGGCGCAAGCCCAAGGTCAAATTGGGAATACAAACAATGAAGTTGTACATTCCCCTACAAACTCAAGTGCCTGCTACACCACAATGTCATAAGTTGAGGTGTATTACGTGATAATGCACCACCAAGTTTGGGAATCACCGTCAGCTGTGAGTGATGCCACATGTGACCGGGAGCGAAATCCCATGACATGTTGCCCACCAAGGAACACATAACACATAAGATCATATGCCTGGTACGGTATGAGTACTCTGCTGCGAAAGTCTGGACAGCAATTCATGACGCAAAACGAAAGGGTATGATTTATCTCGGCAGCTAATACGATGCGTGCTATAGGCAGCGCAAAAGGGAGCCTCAAAAGGGCTTCTCCTATCTCATCTGATTCCAACATTGTATAGTTTCATATGCGTTTAGATATTCGTGCTCTTGACTTGTTCCGTCGTGGAGGCTTGTCTATTCGAAGTGGTGATTTGGACGCTTAGTTACCAACGGCCTCGGGAACCTTGTTGGCATCGTAGCCGTATTTCTCCTTGAGCCCCTCAACCAGCTCAACGTACTTGGCCTGAGCGTCATCGGGGGTGAGCTTCTCCTCCTCGGCAGCCTTCTTCCAGGCGTTGTACTTGGCCTTGCCCTAAAAGCGGTGTCAGTTCGTCGGGGGCAAGGAATATAGACCTCAAAACTTGCCTTGAGGTCGAACACGCCGGGGGCGGTAGCAGCGGAGAAGTCCTCACCGTTGGCGACCTTGTAGAGTCCTGAAAACGTTAGCTGAAAGGTCGAAGACACGGATCAGAGAGACTCTACCGTAGAGCCTGAGAAGATCGTCGGTGCTGGGCTTAGAGGTAAGCTTCTTGGAGTCCTCGACGGCCTTCTGGAAAGATTCAGACATGATGGGCAAAGATGTGAGAAAGTTGTTGGAGTTATTGGAGGAATCAGGTTTGGAGAAGAGAGTAAGAAAGAGAAGAGCTGTTGGGATGTTTGTTGAGGAACTTAACTTGGCTTCCCGTCGTGCGGGTTATAGCGGGGTCATGGGATTCGATGGAGGGGCTTAGGTAGGGGCCAAGTTGCGCTGAGTGACGTCGTGATCTGCCATTGGTTACTTTGGGGGACCTTCCCTACCTTCCTTAAGTGAGATGAGAATGGAATCTGCCGAGGGAAGGAAGGAGCTGGATGGGCAATTGCGACTGAATGGTGAAGAGACGCACGTGGGAACAGGGGCTACCTATAATTCTTGGAGATATTATTATTTATTAGGTACTTCTAGTATAACGAAAGAGTATAGACAATGCTTTGTTGATACTACCTACATGCATCAAAATCGGATGTAAAGCCTGAGCACAAGCAAGCTTCGACAGCTCCCCACCTCAGGGTCTGAGATTGAACAAGAGCTCAGTATGAGCTGAATCGAGCAGAAAACCCATAGAAATACATCAGCTGAAGCTTCAAATCAGATAGTACAGTATCCGACGGGCCTGAAACATAGGCCGTTTCGGAACATCTTTTCGCTTCACAGCCCTGAACTCGTCATAGATGAGCTTAGCATTGCTCCGAGACCATCGGGAGCGGAACAATCATGCGCTCGGCTTTAAACTTTCACAGCTCACATGTCTCTCCGACGTTATCTACACGTTGCATGAGCAACTCAGTTTTGATAAAGAGTGTCACAAACCTCCAAGAAATAACCACCAAGCTCATCTCGCATCAATTGATTCATCATGACAAAAACCGTCATCGTATTGGGCGGTAGCCTAGGCGGTATGGCCGTCACCCATCAACTGCTCAAGTACACGCGGCCTCGCGAACAAGATCTCAAAGTTATACTGGTCTCAAAGGTACTCACTCAACAGGTCCTTTTCTCTTTACACTATCGATACTGACAAACTTGCAGAGCAGCCACTTCTACTGGAACCTAGCTTCTGTTCGCGCCATTGTCCCGGGCGTTATAAGTGATGATGAGATTTTTGCGCCTATCAAGCCAGGCCTGGATCAATATCCCGCCGGCAGCGTTGAGTTCATTGTCGGCACCGCTTCAGGCGTTGACCACGCGGCCCGTACCGTAACAGTCGACACAGATGCTGGTGCTGACCAGAAGACCGTGCTCAAGTATGATCATCTTGTCATTGCTACCGGTGCCGAAACCGTTGACCCCTCACTCCCTTGGAAAGCATCCAGCTCACACGAGGAGCTCGTGGAGAGCCTTCACAATACTGCTGAAAAGGTTGAAAAGGCTACGCATGTTGTTGTCGCCGGTGCCGGAGCTACAGGCGTTGAACTCGCAGGCGAGATTCAATATGCTTATCCCTCGACTACCGTTCTACTCATCTCAGCTGAGGACAAGGTCGTCGCTGGAGACCAGATTGCTGGCAGTGTTGAGTCTGAGCTGAAGCGCCTTGGTGTTGAGATCCGTGCTGGTGTCCGATCCGAGGACACGACGGAACTGCCGGATGGCAAGACGTTGGTGAAGCTGTCCAATGGGGACGAGTTGGTGACAGATTTATTCCTCGCGACGATGGGATTGAAGCCAAATTCTGGGTTCCTGCCCAAGGAGTGGCTTACCAAGCAGGGCTACGTCGACGTGGACGATGAGATGCGTGTCAAGGATGCAGAGGGCGTATGGGCAGTTGGAGACGTCGTATCCAAGCCTCGCGCCGCGTTCTTGATCACCGAGGCTCAGGCTGCCGGTGTCTTCAAGAACATTGATCTCGTACTCAAAGGCAAGGAACCACAGCCCGTGAGCGGTCCTCGAGTGGATGCTTTTCTATGCGCCACAGGTCGAAGTCGAGGAGCTGGACGCCTAGGCAAAGTTCCGGTGCCATCACTTGCTGTATGGGCCGTCAAGGGTCGCACATTAGGTCTAGAACGTACTAAGAAGTACGTCAACGGAAGTATGTGGTGATTGAGAATGCGTGTAGTGTAATGCCTGATATCCTATTCAAGAAAGCGCCATGATATTCCTACAAAGAAAAAGCAACATACCCACACCCACCACCATCTAATTAATTCGCCTACCCTCTCTTCTCGTCTTCAATCTCCCGCCTGATCTGCTCAAGAACTTGCTCCCGTGTTCTCAAGTGATTCTCTAGACCCTCAACCTGCTCCCGGACTGTCTGAAGATCTTCCTGTATGCTCTTGAGACTTCCTCCAGCCGCGCTCTTACCAGTCCCCGCTTCCAGCTCCCTAAGTTCTCGTCGCTTGTATTCAAGCAATTGATCGAGTTCCTTCTTAACAAGTGCAGGCTTAGAATCGCGTTTGCCACCTTTCCGGCGTTCCGCGATCTCCTCCACCTTCTTTACCTTATCCTCGAGGTCCTGGAGCTTGCGCTTCAGTCGAACCTCTTCCCAGTCCTCCGTCTTTTCCGTCGAGAAATCCGTACCCGAGCTCTTGAAGCCGCTTCGACCCAGGCGCGTTAGGTATTGATCGCCGAACTTAGCCTTACGGCCGGTACTCGTGGTGTCGTCAGCCTTGGTGGCCCATCGCGAGTTAGCGCCTGTTCGTTGGTTGTCGACTTGATAATCAATCTGATTGCGCTCAAAGCTCGACCGCAGCGACGCCGGAACGGTACGGGGGATTCGGAAGCCCTCATGTCGGTAGTTAAGGATATGTAGGAATGCGAGACAAGCATCCTTGTTGATAGTCGATTGCGCCGAGGGGTTGATCAGATTCCAGGCGGATCGGACATCGGTATCGGGAACGTCAAGGGACTCGTAAAGATCGCTAAGCGCATGGACTATGACCGTTAGCTTTATATCCAAGAATCCGGGTTACCATAGACATACAATCCACCTCGCCGCGCATATCCCGGTTCTCCTGATAGATCTGCTCGTATTTGGCCTTGTCCGCAGGCTTCATGTACCACTCGAATCCGTCTTTGAGCCCCAGGTCTTCCGAGTCGTCCTCAACCTGCTCAAACTGTACTGACTTTCCGGTGATAGCTTGGCCAGCCTGCACGAGATGGGCCTTGGACTCAGGGACAAGCCAGTCGGGCAATGTTGTCGGCACATCCGCGTATTCCTAAAACCCATAAGTTACAAAGTCAAAGAATCATTCAGCGACCGTGCCATACTCCGTTGAGAATATCAAAGATAATGCGCATGGCAACGCAAAACTCCTCGAAGTCAAGGTTTCCATCATTATCCACGTCCGCGAGATCCCATACTCGCTCTAGCTGATCATCTCGGAGGCCACTGTTCTTCAGAACAGGAGCGGCTTGTTCACCTGTAAGGAACTTGCCGCCTCCCGTTCGCGTAGAGAAGATATTCCAGTACGTTTCAATTTCCTGCGCCTCGATCTTGGGAGCCATGATTACGTCTGGGGGCTATGGACAGCCGCGTGGAGTTACTGTTCGAAGTCAAGTAAAAACAAGAGGGCGCTCTAATTAAACCAGATTAGGAAGAGATAGAGGCAGTCGTTTTGGCGGCGACCGCAGAGGATATTGGATTAGCGAAAAGGCAAAGATGGAGGTTCTATGGTCAAGGTAGAGTGAGCTGGGGGTTGAATGACGAAGCCAGCTCTCCAGCCACGCTTGGATAGGCCTGCATTTCCCCTGATGCTTCTGCGGCCCCCGCTTAGCCAATATCCAAATTAGCGCATAATCTTACTGGTGAGAAAGTTTGTTGATCAGTGAAAGGCCTCGGGGAAGCAAGAAAACATCGAACCTTGATAGAAGGTGTTAAAATAAACTTAGAAATAGGTGTCCTAAACTTGTACCAAGTTACCTAAGTCTTTTTGTCATTAGGACCAAGGTCCTGAGTTTTCTTTCCTCCCCTAGAAAGGATAGAGCATGTAAGTCATTGGCATCACTTATTGAGTTTACCCTTATTCTAGCAAGACCAAAAGGATATGTCACTCTTGGCAGTGTGACGCTACAACATGCATCTAAGTCGCTCGTGGATTTATGGACAGCATACTGTCACCACTCTCTAAGCCCAGTCTGCTACAGAGTATAGAGGCTACCTATAGTTCGCGAAGGGTGTGTGCTGTCTAACTTACTGTTGATCGTCACTATGGCATTTTATCATGAACTTGCGCCTTTTAGCAAGAGGAGGATAATTTGCATGTTAATAGTTGAGTCTTTAATAAAACCTCCATATCATCTGGTACGCATACGCTAAAACAAGAAGAGGTTCACCGAGAGTGACTGGCCAACAGCCACAGCCCAGGTTTTGAGTGGTTGAGCCCCACTGCCAAATAAGGAAGGGACCTGGAGAGAACCCCCGTAGACTCAGCTCTCAATGGCTGATTCACAAGGTTGTGGGCCTGCAGTAGCGGGTAGAGGGGTACGGGTGCCACACCCGATAACTTTTTGGAGGGGCAAATGGTAAAGAAGGCGCGAAACAAATGACCCTTTAAATTAATCCTTTCTTCAGACCGCTTGGCCCTGTTCCTTATATATGTATAAGGTACTCGCTGTCTGTTTGTCCGTGGCGCACCCTGAACTTCAAAAGCATCGCGAACGGTTTCTGCTCCATAACTCAGACTCTCCTGCTGTTTGAATCACCATGTCTACAACAACTACCACTACAACCCAGCCTATCACGGCCGAATCTATGCTCCGTCTCTTCCCGGACATCGACACCAGCTCAGAGCCTCTCTCCGGTCATGATGAGGAGCAAATCCGTCTTATGGATGAGGTCTGCATTGTCCTCGACGAGAATGACAAGCCAATCGGTACCGCCAGCAAGAAGATCTGTAAGGGAAACCGGACCACTATTCCAACAACCCCATTCTTACTTAGACTACTAGGCCATCTCATGACCAACATCGATAAGGGTCTCCTTCACCGTGCCTTTTCCGTCTTCCTCTTCAACGACAAGAACGAGCTCCTCCTCCAGCAGCGCGCTTCCGAAAAGATCACCTTCCCCGATATGTGGACCAACACTTGCTGCTCCCACCCTCTCCACATCCCTACCGAGACTGGCGCTTCCCTTGAAGACTCTATCGCTGGTGTCAAGCGAGCCGCTCAACGCAAGCTTGAGCACGAGCTGGGTATCAAGAAGGAGCAGGTTCCCTTCGAGGATTTCCATTTCCTCACCCGAATCCACTACAAGGCCCCCAGCGACGGCAAGTGGGGCGAGCACGAGAGTATGTACATCCAATATCAAATGTTACAGTAGGTAGAGTAGCTAATAGCCGGCGCAGTTGACTACATCCTCTTCATCAAGGCCAACGTCGATCTCGACATCAACAAGAACGAGGTCAGAGATACACAATACGTCACTCCCGAGAAGCTCAAGCAACAATTCGACGACCCCAGCCTGGTTTTCACACCTTGGTTCAAGCTCATTTGCAACTCTATGCTCTTCGAGTGGTGGCAGAACCTCGACTCCGGCTTGAATAAGTACATGAACGAGCAGGAGATTCGACGCATGTAACGATATGTGGACAACGAGTCAAGGAGAGAAAATGCCCAAAACGAAAAGGGAAAGCAGGGTAAGTGCCAGACCCAGACTTGGCATACGGGTGCGTTGGGTTTTTGCAGTCAATCAATCAATCAGCTTAGATATCCGTTGTTAGATCTTGCTGCGTCGTTAATGTTTACGAGTAACTGAGCCACATTCAATTTAAGACCATCTCACTACCAAATTCACCTATCAAGATGGAGGATACCATGACCAACACCGCCAATCAGAGTCTCAAACTTATCCAGCATCGCCGGGCCGCCGGGCATGGTTATCCTGACCTAAACTTCCATATACGAGCCAATGATTCAGTATCATGACGCTTCGGTTCTCCGCATCATCCGGCATGACATACCTGTCGTGAGTCTTATCAAGTGACACAGTACTGATTAAAGGATTCGTGAGTCCTGGTGCCGTCGCAAGCCGTGGCCATCCACCAACAAAACAACATGCATGATGCTATTTGGCAACACCTACTACGATCCTCTCAGTTTGGGCTCCTGCGACTGCATCCAACTGGAACATTGGGGCCAATGACGGTTTTCCTTGGCTTCTGAAATCAAGGGTTTTCGATCTCCTCCACACTCAGCTGCCGGTGGCTTGAGCCTTGACTTGGCTATGCCACTGCACATGACATTGAATCCTGCACGGAGCCCCAACTTCTGTGCTTCCGCGTACCACTGTATTCATCGAATTGAGTCCAATCTGGCCTCCAACTGCACAATTGATTGGAGTATCTCGGGACCCGGACTTCACAATCTGCTTTGCCCGTGCAACGACAGCGTCACCCCCACGGTGTCGCAGCTGATCATGTGGTCTATGATCGTCCTGTCAGCAAACACTGTGCCATCCTATCTCGCCTCGATTCCAGACTCGCTACTTACTGTCTCAGAATGGATCCCGAAGCTAGTCAATACCCCACGATAATAGCTGTCATGCATCATCTGGCCAATGGTATGTTGGCTTTCCACCTAACTAGAGGCGCTCCGTATCTATGCTGCCCATCTTGAGGCCCACACGGCGTCTAACCAAGACTCGCCCTACTTAATCCCCCGAACATTTCCTATCTCTCAGCTCCTCTTTGTTCCTCACCTGTCTACTCAGTCACTCATCTCTCTTCCACAGACACTTACTTTGCTGAACCCCTCAATCTTGACCAGACAACAGCCCGCTGGCCACTAACAGGACCCTCAGTCAGGATATCTTGCTAAGCCCTCTCCCAGAGGAGGCTGCTTTGAAGAATAGCCAACTCGGCGTCTTGCTATTGCTGCTACCACGTGCTGCTTGCTGCACTCAATCTCTTTGCACTGTTGACGGTCGTTGACTACTGTCTTGAAACCTCTGAACACTCCCACTTGACAGAACTTCTATCCATTCTCGTGAACTCTCGAAAAGCTTGGACGCTTCGTCGACGAACTTCGCTCGATACACCACCCTTCTACTAAGCCGTGATCGCGAGCCTGGCCCGCTCAAGTACCACCTTGATGTCGGTTGAAGTTCGCACCAGCCTTAATTGTCTCCGTCATCCCTCGAGGTTTACGTCCGTCTGCAGAACTCAGCTGTCACGAGTTCATACGGGCGATAATTGTCAGAATATACAATGTGAGTCTGGATGCTTGGGCCACGAACTTATCATGCTTAATACGCAATGGCGCCCCTTTCATTACCAGGAAGGGGCCCTTAGGTACAGCGAATAAATCCAGTACCGGTTAAACTGCCATCATGGAGATCAGCAAGAATAGTAAAAGTGGTATCCATGGCTCCGGGACATTGGCCAAGTGGCGGCGACGCTCCCTTATACCATCTGCCTGGGAAACCTCTGTTCGTTTCGTTAATGTGAACGAGTCTGCGGCAGCTGGTAGTGCGCTGGCCCAGGCCTTTGCAACTGATGCCATGAGTCAGTATGTGCTCGACGGTGACGACATGGCAGATTATTCGGATGAACAGAAGTGGAAGCTTCATGTTGACTATATGACTTATATGGTTGCAGCGCACTGCTACAAAGGAATGGTGACAACCATCGGGTCGGACTATGATGCTGTAGCTCTTTGGTACGTGAACTACGACTACAGCCACAATTTGACCTAACAGCCTTTCAGGCTTGCTCCTGGTCAGCAGATGGATGACTGGTGGACTAGTCTTCGCAGTGGTATGTGGAAGCTATACTATCAGCTGTCAGCTGAAGGACGGCGACGATACTACGATGAGATGATCCCTGTTCTGGACCAGACCAAGGAAGAAGTCATGGGCGAAAGGAACCAGGATTGCTATTATCTCGTCTACATCGGTACCAAGCCCAATGCCCAAGGCAGAGGCTATGCCGGAAAACTGATCCGCGATATGGTCGCCAAGGTACTACAGTTGATGAGCAATTGTTCCACCTTCCATCGCTAGAGAAAGCTAATAAGAGCCAGGCCGATGCTGAACAGCGTCCCATGTATCTTGAGTCCAGTACCGAACATAACAACGGCTACTACGCCAAGTTCGGTTTCGAGGTCAAACGTGACGTCGTCTTTGAGGGAGGCCCCGAACCCATCACGATGTGGATCATGGTCCGCGAGCCTCAGAAGACTCGCCCCGCTTGTAGCTCTGTTATCGTTTCTGCCGTCAGCAGCGCAGTCAAGTTCTAGGGAGACGAGCCTCTGATCCTTCCAAATGTCGACGCGGGGTCAGAGGCTGAAGTCGAAGAGGTTGAGGATGTCCAGAACGTCACCCATGAGCAGCAAGATTGGAAGAAATGTGTTGTGATGTGAATTCTGGTTGCGCGAGACTTCGCGTTAGTTCACACCGAGTTGGTGGACTCTTGTCATTCTTTTGGACATTGGTATGTTTTGATGTTATGAAGCAGTATGGTTCTGGCCTTTTTGTATTGCCAACATATGTCGACAGTCTCTACCGCAATAGCTGTCTATCTCTTCTGTTTTTGCAGTACGCCAACTAGCTCGAGTCATTCATTAGAGAGAAATAACCCACATAAGATTGTCATTCCTTCATAAGCTGGTCCCTCCTGTAACCGTAAACACCATGCACCTAGCTTTTGTAGTTTGTATTCCGTATAAATTGCCCTTCTCGGAGCCCACCCCCCATAAACTCAACTCTGACGTTAGTATTCGAGGATTGCCCATGTCTCGTCATCAACTGTGGTGTAGATAAGACCCTGGCCAAGCAGTTCGTCAGCAGCGGTGAGAGCATCCCGCACTGACATGCCAGTAGAGTTGGTGATGACGTTGAGATGGACACCTTCATTGCCACCAGGTGTGTCGTTCATAAAGTTGAACATCTTTTTGGCAAGCCCACTGCAGCCAGCGAGCTTAGTAGGCGCCTGGCCAGCGTTGCCGCCCCCATTGTCATTGTAGCCACCACCATCCACGAACATGCTGTCTCCGTCTCCATTGGAGGCACCTTGACCACCGAGAGGGCCCTTGGTGAAATAGAGATGAACATATGTGGCCTCGAGCATGTGGTAGTTGACCTCGTTGAAATCCGCCACAGGCCTGATAACATGAGCTCCGACGTGTCGCTTGTTGTTGAAGGACTTGAGACGACCCCAGATACGAACGTGCGACTCGAGCTCGAAACCGGGATCAGCATCGTCCTGCTTGTCGACATCGATCCACTTCTTGACCTCAATCATACCGGTTCCATCATCGATGTTGAGGGTGATATTTGTAGGTTGAGGCTGGATCTTGCGAATCTGTCCGACGAATGTGATCTGTGTCACGGGGGAACCGTCGATTTTGAAGTCTGCGCCAGCGTATGCCTCTTCGGCGTCGAGAACCTGCTTGATTGTGACAGGGCGCAAGGACTCATCTTGGTATGACTAGGAAATGTGAGAAAGAGTGGTAATTATCGGATGTAGAGGGTGTGATGTACCTTGCCGCCGGCGCCGCCTTGACTGCCCTGCTGTGAACCACCAGCGAAGAAGCCGCCAGAATCGTCACCTCCTTGGGCGCCATAGCTTGTTTTTGTGAATCCAGAGTAAGCAGCTTTAAACAAGAGTCAGATGTGCAATTCTTGTCACAAAGTGGGTGTCTTGTAGTGTACTTACACATGATTGTGGTAGTGTGATGTTTGAGTTGGGCTAGGCAGAGCTCACGGTCAGAACGTGAGGATCAAGAGACGCGTCAAAACGCGCCTGAGTTTAATGGGTTTCATGATGCCCCGCCTTCACCGTGTGGGGCACCGGTTTTGCCTTAGTCATCGATGATAGCTGCTGGCGTTGTTAGGAGGCACGTGCTTGGGAACTATGATACCTATAACTAACTGAACTGAACGGAGGAAGCATATGCTTTGTTCCATAATAGCTCAAGAAGTTGATATAGAGTACTCAATTTTTGATTCGATTCCTGCCTGTTTCTGCCAGCCCGAGACATCCCTGGACCTCTCCCAATACGGTAGGCGATCATGCATCTGCCGACAGCCTACCAAAGAACCATGGTCCATCGCTGGCAAGTCTAAACACAAGATAATGACTTGATGGAAAACTCTGGCCTCGCTTAGAATATCCTACAGCTTTCCGAAGCTTCTCCACCGGCTTTTCCTGTGTTGGCATCACATCATTTGATATATAAAAAATGATCACCAAGACTAGCAACAGGTAGCCTGAACCTCGGCAGCAAAAGTGGAACTACCGCCAATGGACCCCGGCTTCGGCGTTCGCCCCGTGTTTCTCCAGGTTTCCTTCCTTCCAAGGTACTTGCCGCAATCACACCCTACCTTACCTTACCTTACCATACGTCGTTCGGCCATCGGCCACTGTATCCGTAGTTGCTTCTGACATCAACAACTTTGTCCTCTTATTGCTTCTATCACGAAAGCAACCTTTATCATTTTTGCCCTCTTCTTTGGTTCATCGCTTTTTGCATAGCGTTTGTTTCATCTCGTTCTAAACCTGTATAATCACCAGTGGCATCATGGCAAAGCCACAGACCGCGAATTTGCCCCTGATTCCACTTGCACGAGGCACCATCCTTCTTCCCGGCCTCGTCCAGCGAATCCCAGTATCCTCGAACCGTCCCGATATTCCTGCTCTGCTCGCCCACGTTTACGAGCAAGCTGCTGCAAAGGGCCCTGACACGCGTATCGACAGTATTCCCATCGCTTGCGTTCCAATTTCGTCTCCTCTTATCAGTGGCAATGGCCAGCGACTCATTGGCGATGCCGAGGATATAGACCCCGCTGAGATCGAGAATGTCCTTCCCGGCTCTGCTAAAAAGACTGACCTGTTCACATTTGGTGTTGCCGCCAAGATCATTGGCATTGATGGACGAGGAACAGGCGAGTTTGCACTGCGCGTCGAAGGCACAACCCGTGTCCGAATTGACTCCTTCACCCGCGAACGCCCCTACTTTGAAGCCAAGGTGACATATTTCCACGAAGACTGTAGGCTATTCCATGTAACCGCTTGCCCATCACCTGTAGTTGACTGTTGTTCCAGGCAATGCTACCGATAAACAGACGCAAGACCTGTTTGCTCTCCTAAAAACCCGATCTCGAGAACTTGTCACGATCCTCAGGATTTCCTCCTTGCTTCCTCGAACCCGCGACGGCCCGGTTCTTTCACCAGTCCTTACAAGACGACTTGAAATGCTAATCATGAGGAAAGAGCTTAACGAGGCTGGTCTTCTTGCCGACTTTATGGCTAATTTGGTTGAGAGTACACATGAGGAGAAACTCGAGGTCCTTGCAGCTCTAGATGTCAAGGTGCGCCTGACCAAGGTCATTGAGTTACTGGAGCGTCAGGTTGGCGGTATCAAGAACAATTTCAAGATCACGACCTTCACCACTATGCCCGTCCAGATCTTGGATCGATTGAACGAAACCAACCAAAACCGAAAGCCAGGCTCGCTACCACAAATCCCCGGCATGGCATTTGTTCCGCCCAATGGACAGATGCCAGGCGGGCATGACCAAAACGATGACCAGGAGGCCAATGAGCTTGACGAGCTGAAGCGCAAACTATCCAGCGCCAAACTTCCCCCAGATGCTGCCAAGACAGTCGATAGGGAGATGAGACGTCTTCAGAAGATGCAACCCATGAACCAAGAATATCAAGTGACACGCAATTGGCTCGAAACTTTGGCCGAAATCCCCTGGACAGCCACCACGGATGACCGCCTCGGCCGTGATACTCTAAACCGGGCAAGGAAGCAGCTTGACGATGACCATTATGGGCTGGACAACGTCAAGAGGAGGCTCATCGAATATCTAGCTGTCCTCAGGCTTAAACAATCGATCAATGATGAGGTGGAAGAGAAGATCAAGAAGGCGCAAGAGGAACTGGGACAGGCTGCCACATCCAATGAGAAAGAGAAGGGAACAGCCAGGGAAGGCTCAGAGATTGAGGGAAGCGCAAAGCCTGAGATGGCTAAGCTCGACATCCTCAAGTCTCAGCGTATGGTGGACAAGTCTCCTATCATGCTCCTCGCTGGTCCCCCTGGCGTAGGAAAGACCAGTCTCGCGCGATCGGTGGCTACAGCTCTTGGCCGCAAGTTCCACCGTATCTCGCTTGGGGGTGTAAGAGACGAGGCCGAGATTCGGGGACATCGAAGGACCTATGTCGCGGCAATGCCAGGTCTCATTGTGCAGGGTCTCAGGAAGGTCGGCGTTGCCAACCCTGTTTTCCTGCTTGATGAGATTGACAAGATCGGGCAAGCCAGCATTCATGGCGATCCTTCAGCTGCCATGCTGGAAGTCCTAGACCCGGAGCAGAACTACAACTTTCAGGATCACTATGTTGGCATGCCGATTGATCTCTCCAAGATCCTTTTCATTGCCACAGCTAACAGCCTGGACACTATCCCCGCCCCTCTGCTTGACCGAATGGAGACTATCTATATCCCTGGCTACACAACACTCGAGAAGCGACACATCGCTATGCAGCACCTGGTCCCTAAGCAAATCAGGGTCAACGGACTGGCCGAGTCTCAGGTTGCATTTAACCAGGAAGTTGTTTCCAAAATCATCGAGTGCTACACCCGAGAATCTGGGGTTCGCAACCTTGAGCGTGAAATTGGCTCTGTTTGCCGTGCTAAAGCTGTCGAGTATGCCGAAGCCAAAGATGGGGGTCACATAGATGATTACCGGTCCGATCTCAGTGTAGAGGATATCGAGAACATCCTAGGCATTGAGAAGTTCGAAGAAGAGATTGCTGAGAAGACGAGCCGCCCCGGTATTGTGACGGGCTTGGTTGCTTATAGTTCCGGCGGTAACGGAAGCATCCTCTTCATTGAGGTTGCTGATATGCCCGGCAATGGGCGGGTTCAGCTCACAGGCAAACTCGGCGATGTGCTGAAGGAAAGTGTTGAGGTTGCCTTGACCTGGGTCAAAGCACATGCTTTCGAGCTGGGTCTCACTCCAGAGCCCACTACGGATATCATGAAGGAGCGTAGCATCCATGTGCACTGTCCATCAGGCGCTATTCCCAAGGACGGTCCCAGCAGTGGTATTGGCCAGGCCATCGCACTCATCTCCTTGTTCTCGGGGAAGCCGGTACCACCAACCATGGCAATGACGGTATGTTATTAGGCTCGCTGTGGACTTGAGATGACTCAGTATGCTAACAATATTGTGTGAAACAGGGCGAGATTTCTCTCCGGGGCAGAGTTACAGCCGTCGGAGGTATCAAGGAGAAACTCATCGGCGCCCTCCGAGCTGGCGTCAAGACTGTGTTACTTCCGGCCCAGAACCGCAAGGATGTCAAAGATCTTCCGCAGGAGGTCAAAGATGGACTTGAGATCCTTCACGTCAGGTAAGCTACCCCTTACTTAAAGCAATCTCTTTGTAACACTCTCAATCCTGCTGCCTATATGCCCCGACGACAGGACTATGGTTTCACTAACACATGTCTTGGATAGCCATATCTGGGAGGCGATTCGTCTCGTCTGGCCTGACTCGCATTGGGCAGAGGACACTAACTACCGAGGCATCGAGAGTCGACTCTAATGCTATGGGCAAGTTGTGTCAGATGTGCTATCGCCCGTGAACAATGGCTCGCCGGTATACATCAACCTTCTCTGCATCTTCGAACCGATCAGTGGCGACTTATTCGACCGCATCGCAAGTCTGCCCTTCGAGACAGGTGTGGCCTATCTAGCCTCACCGAGATAGCCCAAACCAGCCCTCTTTGCGACGCATCTATCCGGTTCACCAAACGGCTCTTCGTCTTACAAAACCTCGCTCTCCCGTGATTCCACGTTGTCCTTGCCGGCGATTCTGCCCATCGCGCCCTTGCGCACACGCATGCTTGCTTGCTTCTATTCAAGACAACTGGGAGGGCATGACTGTGGCGCCTACTGGAGTTGCATGCCTTGCCCCAAAGCGATTATGCATCATGCACTTTCTTCTAATATAAAGTCAAAGCCTGTGCCAGATTGGAACGGTAAACGTAACGCCACAGGGAGCCAAGCGAGTCTGTGAATTTTGCCGTGCTACACCAAAACTGAATCGGTCAGGGGGCGTAGAATATGGCACCCGATTTGAGATATGTCTTACGGCTGATCTGTTGCTATCTTCCGAAAGTTGTTGTGGATTATACTTGCATATGAGACATCAGTACACCTTCGGCAGGCGATTCCCGAGCTAGAGTGTCGATTGCAACGAGCAGAACATGTCGTTTATGATCGGCGAAAGGAGTGTTGAAATTGGCGTTCATTGTCTCAGTTTACTTCCTCATCTGGCATCTCTCAACTCAGATTCCATGCCTACACTTAGTACAATAGATCCAGATATCTTTAGCGTCTCAAAATCCTTCTCAACTTATCCCTCGCTGTCTTGGTTCCACATGTCTTAGCACAAGTTGCCTTGTCAAGAAGCTCCAACGAACCCAGAGTTTTGTAACGTACCCAGGATATATTTCGTGACAGGATAGATATTTCATAGCCCCAAGGTCAATGAAAATCTCAGTCCAATTGATAGCAACAAGTCTCAGAGAGACAGGCTGGCAGGTAGCTTAGAGCTCGGCTCCGAATGTGCAGCATTCGCCTAATTAAAATGTATGCAGCCATCTCTCTCTCTAGCTGGCTCATAGCTCATTGTGGCAACTTTGGCACATGGCTACCCTAGCTGCCCAAGCCCTCGGTGACTGAAGGGAGGGAGAGACATCTAGAGAAGCAAACGTAGACGCCACATTCTCGAACTGACAACAAGCTGAAGGGAGCCTGGTAGTCTAAATTCAGAGGTATAGGATCGACATATTGACACTAAAAGTGAGCTGAATCTAGCGCTTCGTCATTGTAGGCCCTACTCCACTGTTGACCAGGCAGCCGATGGTCGAAACCAGTCCCGTGCTGAAGCTATCTCCATATCGCTGCTCCGTACTTGTTAGGCCAATCCAATGCCTTCAACTTGAAGAATCAAGCCCTCTTTCATTCTCCGCCTTACAGGGTTAATCCTCTTAATCAAAGTACTGTTCTCGATCTATGATGAATAACATGTCATGGCCTCGGGGTCCGCGAACAGGAGTGGGCTAAATTGCTTTTTCCACGTCGTTAGGAGATTCGATAGCGGCATGACGGCCCCTCCCTTGGGTGGCACCGTAGATATTCCAACGAGGCGGTACACGATAGCCCGTTCACCCAAGTTCTCATCAAGAATCAGATCATAATCAACAAGAAATCTTAAACGCAGGTCCGAATGCAAGACAGGTGCGTACTGTATGCTTTCAGCTACCAGCATTGTACCCCCCTTTTTTGGTTCCTAAATGTCTTTGACGAGCAAGAGCTGCGAGATGGCCTGTATCGGAGAAAGAAGCAATAAGACGGTATTCATTTTCATCTCGCAGCACATACCCTCAGATTGATTATGGTGCATGAGCTCCCCGCTGCAAATCAGGTACCAGCAATACTCTCTGAGACAATAAACCACCGCAACACTTCAGTACGCGGTGGTGGGCCTGTACGAGATATCAAATTCGCGTGGCCATCTTTGCGAGTTCTGAGATCAGCCGAAAGCTCAGGAGATGGAGATGGTACCGCAAAGTGTTGCACGAGATGATCCACATCGAGAGTCCTGCAATGGCCTGCCATTAACCACCGCCTCTTTGTTGTCTTGGTTATGTCTGTCACAGTGATAGTCATTGCCGATGTGAGCAGATGAGAAACCAAGGAGGCAGTTACCCGCGTGTAACGGGTTGACACAACCTACAAGCACAGGGCCGCGTCCCAGGCCTTCGGGCTCGTGGTCATCAAGTCCCCCGTGTTGTACAATACATGTCTCGGGAATCCTCCCTCTGTGGTTCAATATGCGTCGCCAGAGATCGATGGCAAGTGGTCTAGCATGTTACAAAGCCGTTGGCTGGGCAAGGTCAACAACCCCTAGTTTGGCACTATGTGCAGTTGCATTTCTTGAGTGTCGTCAGGCATGCATCCTTTGGATGGACCTGTCCCACGAAATTGCAAATCTGCATCAGGTCATCATCGAATTTCCACTCAAAACAAGGTGCCGTTCTCGAAACGGATAGGGATATTTGCGCCAGGTTGGTCACATTACGGGTGAGTATGAGACGCTAATAAGTTGAGGTCTCATGAGATGCCCGAGACAGACTGGAGATCCTGTCGGTCCCAGAGGGAGCCGAGCACCTTGAGTTCTACCATGTCTTGCTGCTAGTATCTTGCCATTGCTCAGTGGATATTGGATAACATTATCTGTGACATGCCTTCTCCTGGGTCATCCTCTCAACCGCCCACAAGCTATCAATTCTACAGGGTGTCAACAACATGGGCAGGCATCTGGCTGGCGCAACATAGTGCTGTCTGTGCGAGGTGACGTACGGTATTGGCGACCTGAGGGGCTAGCAGAGATGAGATAGAGCCGGCCTAGTCTGAATTTGAAGCTTGGTCCCCAGGGTTCATAATGACCCATGACATCGTGTTGTCATATCATGTTCTCCAAGGCCTCAAACAACAGAACAGCCGCAGAAACCTACGCAAAACTAGCGCTGCCCCTACCAGAGCGCGACGGCACCAGCCGTGGTGGTCAAGGCTGACAACGGGCCGAGCACTCTGTTCAAGAAAAGTCCCAGCTTGAGCAAGCCATGTTGAAACTGGTAAACATCACATCGTGGGCAAGAATATCGACGCCGACAAGGAACATTCTGAGCCTGTCAGTTATGTTTTTCTCATGCTAGTCGTCTCTCAGGAAGCCCAGATTCCTGGTCGACAGGGTCTGACGAGATGAATGGCACCCCCAGATGATCGTACAGTAGTTGGCAGCCAGCCTGCTGGAACTTCATCCTCAGAGCGGACTCAGCTCGGCTCTGCCCAAAGTATAAGGGTCATGCCAGGGAGAGTTGCCCGCTCAAGCTGTCGGGCACATAAATCGAACCTTGGTCGAGGGTTTCAAACATAAGTGAGATGGGAATAGACGAGTCCTAGAAATGGAATGGCTCATGACACTGATGGTGTTTACAGTTCAGTCATTAGCTACTAATTTGCGGGGATGGGACACCAATAGAAGCAGGTGTGTGAGAAAAGCCACAGCTGCTCTCGTTGAGCTGCAGTGTCTTGGATCCATGGACAAAACAGACTGTGGTCGCGACTCTTGAGTCGTACGATGGACGACATCAAGTTGGCTATAGCCGCAATGGCGCTCCCACGAGCTGCATGAAAAGTTACTTTTTTTTTGTGCCGTATCGAAAGCGTTGGAGATAGACTTTGATGGTTATCAAGCCCGTGGCTCAGGCCCATAAGTAGCAGGTCGATGGTTTGGCATGCTGCGGCCGGCCCAAGAGGGTAATTCGATGACAAGCGACATCTCCTGGTCCTGCAATCGCTACAGCAGAAGTCTGTTTTCGAGTGTGGTCAACGTTGTAACTGCCCTGTCCTGTGACTACTACACTGTGATTTGGGCCGCTGATGAGGTTGGTTTGCATGCTCATGTGGAGAGACGGACGGGGTCCACTGCCATGTGTCCGTCCCCTACCCGACTTGACCACGAGCTTCCTTCCCAAGAGGCGCGTATCATTGCAGGGACCCTTGCCTCATCCTGGTAGATACCCTAAAGTCGGGAGAGCCAGCATGAGGACAGTGCCATCGCTGTTATATCCCCATACATGCCTTTGGCTGAACGCCACACCGAAGTAGTCTGGACAGGATGTGGTTGGCTGATTCCGGCGTCACCTCAAGGATGTCGGGAAATTCTCAGAGTCAAGTTGAAAATGTTGGGGATGAGCAGGCACAGCATTGGAGGCCTTTGGTAGCGGTATTGGCAAGCTGAAAGAAGATGATGGCCAACGTCTGGCCTCGTGCTAAATCTCCGCTTTACTGCATTCTGAAATAAAAGACCCTAGTGGTAGCAGCCCGTACGAGCGATGATACTGTCCGATACATGATCTGCAGTGCCATCATCGCAAGCAAGGATCAGGCTGGTGGTGGCTGGTGCTTCTCCATTGCTGGCAGTTGCTAATTTCCGCACGTTGCAAAACCTGACCGTTGGCTTGGTAGGCCAACTGATAGGGTGCGGACATATTTCTCTGAAGGCTCCTGGTCCTTTGGTGATTTAGTTCTGGGTTAGGGTTCCCTGCAGTCGCTGAGTGATGCAAGGCGCGTTTTCACATTTCCCCGCCTGATCAGGCAAGCGGGTGGGTTGGTTGATTGGTTGACTGATTGATTGATTATCTGCAAGGTCGTAAGCCGTTTTTCTTTGGCACTGCCGATCCGATCAGGCGCTAATAAGCTGTCCAATACGGCGGCTGGTTCTCAGGTTCCAATCCCATGGCATCACTTGGTTCAACATTGGTAAAGGATGTAGGTTGATGGTATGATTAATTTGAAGAGACATTCCGATGGTGCTTGAAGAGCAAAAAGGCTCCAGCTTGGTAATTACAGCATGGAAGGCCTAGAACCCCCCACCTACCTACCTCGTATTGATATCCATTGTGTGTATTGGCTCCTCCCGTCTGCTCCTTCTCGGACAAGCTAAGGCACTTCTGCTATCATCCGGTACCTAGGAAAGAACCAAGAGCACTTGGCAATCCCCGGGGAGCAAGAAAACTTGTGTGACGTGAAGCTGCGGTGCCAAAATCAACTGATCTAAAGGCATTTGATGATGAACTAAACTTATCTATGTCTTTTTGTGACTTAGAACAGAAGTCCTGCTTTTTCTTTCAGTATCTTTTGGCTCATGAAGTAAAGTGGTAAGCTATGCGGAGTAACAGGTCGTGATATTAACCGTCTTAAGTTTCAGCTTTATCTGATATTCACATTCATCCCTGTCCATACTATTATTTTCGCTATCATCTACGAGCGATATGCTTCGCAATCTACGTGATCTTATATGGATCTGTCTAGTTCCCACTACCTAGTCGGGATTGTGTTCGTTCAATTGCAGATCGATATATGCCTGAGCCCCTCATGCCTTTTCGAGGATTCTTATTTGTCCCTTGATGTGTGTAGCTCTGATGAGATCGTCAGATCTCATGCTGTGTACCCAGCGTATTTACACACACATCTCGCATCCGCCGCCTCTTTTGATGTGCAGGTTGTCGCACCGAGATTCGAGGAGAATTTGTCTCTCGAATGCAGTGTAGGGTAGCATTGCGGGCTGCACACGCAAAAAAACGAACACAACCCCTGTCAAGGAACATACATAATTAATCAGGCTATCATCCAATGACGGGGTGCCCGTCTCGGCATGCTTCTGTGGTGGAGCTGCCATGCTTGATTGAAATGCCCTCATCCCTCACAACTTTTCTAGTTCTTTGGTGGTGGATTTCCGACTCATTGGGCAGCACCAAAGACATGGCTTGGTAGGTTAAGTGCCCATGCTCAATGGCAGCTGAACTGCGTTTCTTTGGATGCTCCAGACCTTTTATTTTGCCACGATAGGAGCATTTCTTTAGCAGGTGTCTTACACTGGTGTGCCACACACGCCTACCATGTCCGACAACATCCGCGTCATGAAACTCCCAAAGTTGAAGGACAGAAGCAGAGCTTGCATTGCATTGCATTGCCTTGCCTTGCCTTGCATCGCATCGCATTGCGCCCCTTCGTCTGCCTCCGTGCCAATGGCCACGCCCTGACTTGCTTTTCCTGTCTGAGATTTACACGGGAAGCATCGCTAGTCAGATGTGATAACCTTTGCGTCGGTAGGGGGCGTCGCAACTTGAAGGGATGAACCGCCATGTTCTGTACCAAGAACGTGGATTCGAGGCAATGGTCTCCCTCTCCAATGTGCTAACATAACCTTTCATGTCCAATCAACGCCTTCAAACTCGAAGCCAATCCGAGTCAGAAGAGACGGTGCAGTTGCATGCCAGCATCACAGCCAGCACAATTGCCCGATAACTTGACCACCGCTTCGCTAGCTTATTAACAGCGTCCGCCGCCGCTGATATCCACACCGAACCATCCTGCCGGTAGTGCCGCCTTTTTTTTATTTTTTAATACGAATAACCTTTCCGGAGATTTCTTTCAGGAACAGAACCAAAGCATCGAGCCAGCCCGCCATGGCAATTGGGCAATAAATTGCGCTGAGTGTATGAATAAAGCCAACAGCGAATACGGTGACTCAGAAGAGGGACGAGTCTGCATCGCCAACCCCAATGGGAATGGGCTCTGCCTGATCCCATCGGCCAACTCTTACCCATTTCTCAGGCTGTTGTTGTGTGTCTCACTCACACAAGAAGCCCGGCAGTGTTGACTTTATTGCTTCAGCCTCTTTGCAGTTCAGACCTACGGTGAGGACTTGACTCGTCCCATCAAGACTACTAGACATGGCCTAGCAGCCTCCCATGTCTCAATAGTGAGGGCTAGACTCCAGCATACCGAGAGGCCCTTGGGCCCCTACCCTCTTGGCTAGGTACTCTTTTAAGGATTGGCCGACATACCACGCCACCATGCTTGTCAGGTCCGACGTGGGGTGAACAGCTGAACAGGGGGTTGCCAGTAGTGTCGACCGTTATTCAATCTGTCGGCGCGACTGGAGTTAGGAATAAAAACGAGAAACAACCTAGGCCTGAGCTTGAAAGCTCCCAAATATAGACACAGCGCCTGCCATCATCCCTAGACACGCCAGTAAATGTTCCAGCGGAAAATTGATGGCGTTGGGCTCTGGAAGAAGTATTTGACGGCTTGATATGCCGATCGTGGCTTGAACCTTGCCCACCAACCAATTTCGTCTTTGCCTAACGGTTCTGGGATCATGTAAGAAAGGACTTGTAAATGCATACATACGCATCGTGAAGCCATATCCCAGCATTTGGTTCGTGGCTTATTAAGAGGTTGCTGCTAGGGGTGCCTGGAGCAATGTAGCCCTTGTGGTTTTACCACAACGGCACAACTGCTGGTGTCTAACAATCAAAGTAGTGGATCCTAGGCGATGCCCGAGTTCTGAAGGAGCTCCCTGTTACATGCACCAGAGAAGAGAAGAGGGTTTTGGTCCAGGTATCTATCCCTGCCTCGTGAGCGTTTCTAGACCTTGTATGATAGATCACACGAGTTTCGGGGACTGAGCTGAACAAGAACTGCCAGAACGTTCGTGATTGTCCTCCCTCCCCCAATATTGTTGTAAATCGATGCATTTTCAGCTTTGTTTTGATTCATCTCGTGTTCAATTAGAAGACATCAGACATTGACTGTATGTCATCGACTACCACGGATAGGAACACATCGTCCTGATCGCGTGCAAGTGGATAAAATGACGACTAGTTTTGGAATGCCAGCCAAGTAGTGACCATTAGCCAGTTTCGATGTATTGTCAGTCTTCCATCCATTTTTGTTAGCCGTAGCATCTTTGCCTAGGCCATGGTTGTCATGACCGAGAAACTAGGGTTAGCTGGTAGGGGCCAGACTTTGGTTCGGGGGATTTTTGGCCAGCGCTGGTCTGACATAACGGTCACAACTAGGCCCAACACAGACTCGCTTACTGCAGCAAGGCCAAGTGACCTGTCACCAAATATAAATTTCCTTGAAGCTTGAATCTCCCCGAACATAGTCAGTTGGTAACAGAACCAGTTACTGCCATCCAGCCAGGAGACCATACCCCGAGGCAGTTAGAAGAACTACGCCCCAGGCTTTGACAAATTACAGCATGCATATAGTGAGACCCTCTTCTTTTGTATGGCGTGGGAGGTCAATACGCCAACTCGACGTATTAATCGAGCTTTAGACGAGATTCCAGAAGCAGTCTGTTGTGCCACACCTTGAGCTAAAATTGTGACCAAAGGTATTGTGGCCGATACACTCTACTCCATACATAATACAACATCGTCTCGTTTGTGCGTATTGAGACTGTACAAGCTATTCTCCGTATTCATCGAGCTTGCATGGTCGTAATGTGACTTTCTGGGATAATAGTGAGGAGCGGCCGCTCGGAGGAGGAGTGCCGATGTAGAGGCACGACAACGACGTCAAAAACTAGTGACGGCGACGGCGGCGACGGCGGCGCAAAACACCCTTGGAACCGGAGATTTAATCATGGCCGTAGACGTCGACAAGATGTGATAATATACACTGGTGCCCATAAGCAACATGGCTCATCCGGTATGCCATGCGTATGCCATGCTTGGCCCGCCTGAGCGACAAGGGTATCTATCTGTTTGGGCCACCATCACCACAAATCAAGCTCAACGATTAAAGATCTAGCGCTCACCAAGACGGAAAATTTGTCTGCGTAAGTGTCCACGATGGCACTGTTGCATTCGCTATGGTACAGGCTGCTCCTTTTCCTGTGTGCGCAGTGCAGGGTCCAGATGTTTTCATGCGCAATACCTACCTGATAGAACTCGGAGTGGTCGGTGGGATCGCACTAGCCAGTAGTCAGCCTTTTATTAAAGGCTACAGTAGTCAACGGCAACGTCATGAAAACTTGCTTAGACGCCAAACCACACAACTCGAGTCAGTCTCGAGGCGACTCCATGCAGCAGCTGGAAAGGAAGACATGGTGTCGAGAAGACCAGACGACTAAGGCAGCCTGGTTCGGATGTTTCTCTTCGCTGTAGCTAATTGAAATGAAGGCCCGCCCAGAGCTTTCCAACCTGACACTGTATGCCTGTAGTGACAGCCGCATAGTGGGGGGGGAAATCTGCTAGTAGAGGGAGCCTGAAGAGCTGCTTGCACTCTGAAGATGATGTGAGGTCAGTGCTAGCATGTTTGACCATCATTAAATAAAACCTGCCCTGACTTCATTGATAGGCAATTGTATCTGGATCATTTGTGAGGGCCTATGTCTGTATCTTCGAAGTATCTACTCCGTACCTGTGAGTAGAACGTCTGCATAGCACCTTATAGTGAGATCTGAGCGTCCCTCGTTACGGGCCGGACTGCCACCCTAGCCACCTTATCGACTCGGGATGTACCTAATAGCACTGGCTCGGAGTCTTGGAACCTGCGATGCGTCATCAACGATGCCCCGGATCATGTGCTCGGTTGCAGAAGAAAAGGATGTCTCCACAAGATAGTGGGAGCCGAAGCGGCGTATCGTCTTGTGTTGCTCAAAATGTTGTGATCCGGCTCCTGGGCATGAGCGAGTCGAGTCGAAAACGTAGTGTTGAAGAACCAGATGACAGGGATAATACGTGGTACAACTGACTGGGGCTAAACCTTGCACCCTGACACCAGATCTCACGGCATTGCGCGCCTGGATTTCTCGGCATGCTGTAACGTCAGTCTTTCGATGCACTGTTTATTGGGAGACACTAGAAGAAGATTATTTGTAGCTACACATGAGGAGACTGCGATATCAAACAAAGGTTAGGAAAAGTTAATCGGCGCTGGCCATGGTTGGAGTTGGCTTCTTTACCTTAGGTACTAGGTAGGTTCCTTCCAATCTAAGTTGGAGGTAAGCACCACCTCGAAAAGTGACTGGGTTAGCAAACCCAGCTGCCATGGATAAGGTACAATTACCTGTTGTAGAGAACAACGACAAGGCCCCGTGTCAACCAGAAGGCGCTTTCCTCAAGTGGACCCTGTCTCTTGATTCCACAAGCTTCACCAAGGGAACGAGACGAGACGAACAAGGTAAGGTATGTATGAGTGATGCCTCTATATGTCACGGCGATGTCACAAACCTTACAAGCTACCACTACCTAATCTATCCGCCATGAGAATTGTGACGTATGTCCTGACGAAGAGACATCTACACCAAATCTTCTCTATTTCAGGGATCAAGACCACCTACCACAGCACAACCAAAACACCTAGCGCCTAGCACCTAGCACCTGGCACCTGGCTCCTTGGCCATGTCATGTTCCTGTGAGAATCCAGCCACCTTTTCCTCGTCTTCCGCGCCGCCCGTCGCTGTCGCTACCTATGTCTGGCTAGATTCGCGATACTAGCCTGGGGGCTAGCCTCTAGGTGTCCCATGCCCCAGGGTCCAATATCCCAGGCCACTGGGGCTCGTTTGAGGGCTGATGAACGTTGAACGTTGCCGGCCGGAACAATAAAGCTAAACTTGTCTGAGCCAATATCGCTTGGATCGCCATCACCCCAAACCCCAAACGGCGCTCTACCCTTCTCCTATCACGGTGACACAGTACCTAGTGGGCTAATAGAGCGTCAACTATGTCCAAGACAAGCCTCACAAGATGCTAATAAGCGAGGCATGGAGCGGAAAACTCCCGACCTCCATTTTGTTCAGGCCCAACCCGCATTTCATCTTGCTTGGTCACTGTTTCTTGCATCACAATCTACTACTTGGCCCCCATTTTCAGGAAACCCTAGCTGCAACCTCGGCCCTGCGCCCCTGAGTTTTCTCTGTACCCCAGTATCAGGACGACAGGCCTCTCTGTATCCGTTCCTCAGTTAGTTGCTATTGCAGTCCCAGTGGCAGGCATCATGAATGGCCTCGTTAATTCGGAGCACCGGCCGAACAGTCGCTCCCGATTTTCACAACGTGGCTTTGCCTTCAGTTTAAACACTATCTATAATACTGGAGACCCTAAGTCCACCAAGAGTACCAGTCATGAACGCCAACAACATGACCTAAAGCCACTGCTAACATACACGCCCTGAAGGGATAGTGTAATTAACACCCCCATATTGCGGCCAACCTGTGAAGCTTGCGACTCTTGGAGCTTTCGGTACCTGAATTCGTCCCTATCAACTCTGTTTATTATGGACAGAGGACAGGTTTGTGAGCCAGTCGCATACGAGCTCCACCTCGGCCTTCCTGTGCACATCCGTGTGCAATGAATCGGCTTCCAGCAATGGACCAGCTGATACTACGCTGTATTTGCGCAACTGATACACAATGCACAGCGTCGGCGTTGAATGTCTATTCAACGGCGGACAGATCAGATCTACTAGTAATGAGGTTGACACTTGGATTCTCTTGGGGTCTGAAGCTCCCAGCCACGAGCGTCGTGAAGGACATGATCAATTGACTACAACTCAGCCCACTTGCTGTGGCCCATGGGCCATCAATTGGCCAATGCCTTTCTGCCCTCACTCGACTTTCTTCGACTGGCCACTCACCCTGTCCCAAAGGCTCCTGAGAGTCTATCATTCTTTGAGCTTCCACAAATGACTTCACAGTGGCTTATCTTGGTCGTGAGCTGTGGTGTTTCCGGCTTTCCTGGACAACGTATGTCATGGGTTTCGACAAAAAGTGCTTTCGAGCTCTGTAATCACTCGCATGCTGCTCAATGACCAACAATTAAACAACGTCCATACCCTCGTTTGAACTTTGTAGTTTAGCTGACTGCCATGATCCTTGGCCATGAACACATATATGTAAATCATGTGTCCTTCTTGACTTACACATTTGTAGGTTTACCAAGCAAGTTGGCCTAAGGTGCTGGTTGGGTCAGGTTTGCTGGGTTCTCAGGGTTTTCCTTGTCGCACCCCTCCCCCTCGGCCGGGCGTTGAGCACTTCGACAACCTTCATAACGGGCCACCAAGACTATCTCCACAAGCCCTGAAGTATACACTCAGGGCCCTAGTCTAGCTTGCTTGGGCTGGGCTGGACTGGGCTGGACTCTCCCATTGCGCGGGCCTTTCGAGACTCCAGTATCGTACCAGGTCAAGTTTGTTAACACCTGCATTTACATTTACATCTCTGTCTTTCGTCTGAGTCTTAGTTTTGGTCTCAGGCGTAGGCTTCTGTTTTGAACTCAACATTCTCGACTCCATCCTTGTCCCTGCCTTCGGTACAGATACAGATACAGAACTTGTTACTGCTTTAATGGACATGCTCGTTGCTTGTCTTTGTTGCCCTTCTCTCTCAATTCCGTTCTTTCGGGACAGCCGATATCTAACCCAGCCAGTCGGCGCGAGCCCGACTTGACTACGGCGGCTCTCTCACTCCATCCAGCGCCTTCCTCGACCGCCCTTGTTCATCTTGATCTTGCCTTACACCCCCGCTATCAAAATTGAAGAGCACCGTCCACCCATTATCAAGGACCTCTCCCTCGGTGCTCGGCGAGAAGCAAACGTTAGAAGGTTGTAGCTAATATTGCTTCTGCTTGTTCACACTATCACGTCGCCTATACCACTGCTTCTAACTGATATAACGCCCCAATCACCATCACGTATCCTGTCTTATTGCTTCCGCGCCAAATATCTCACTCTGGTGGTCTTCTGGCGCATATTACAAAGACCAAGGCAGGCGGAGAATTCTCGTTATGGAAATCTACCGGAACCCTTGATTAACTTAGCAGCCACTCTAAAATCCGAACCAGGGTCCTACTGCCCTGCTACCAACCCTGATCCATTCGAGCTGCACCTCAGTCGCGCTGCCACTCAGAGAGAAGGTTTTATTGCATACATAGTCTCACAAAAACCAAGCGTAGGCCACCGAACAGTCTCCGTCCACAGCCCGATCACTTGTGTTCACGGCCTCCCGGTCAGCAAGGGGCCCGAATATACTTACTCACCCGCCCTCCCTCACCCGGTTCCGCCTCTTAGGTTCCGGCCCTGAATATCTGCGGTTGGCCGCTTCCGTCTCGACCTCCCAACTGCACAGCTTGACGCTGTATCACCAGGGCCTCCCCAAGATCGCATCTTTGTAGTATCACGGTGCAGCATCTCGTCTCACGCCTCCTCGCTTTGGCACTCGCTTGTCGCTTCTTTGGTCCCTGACTCGCTACCGTTGAAGTGTTCCTTCACAACCGTCAGCCTAGCATCCCGAATGTCCTTGGTAACTTCTGCTCCTCTGCCACCTCAGCTCCGCAGATCTTAGAAGCGGGGCACCTCTCCATCAAGATCAGCTTCAACGACCTTACAGCTCACAACTCGAAAGAAGGGGTTGTCGGACTGGTAAGAAGCTGTTGAATCTGCCCCCGGGGCTTAACAAGAGACACCTCTTTGCCCAGGGCACCTAGACCTTGAGCGGTGGTCATTGACGGCAACTGGAAGTTAGCTCGGATCAAATCTGCTTATATCGCGAAGACAGATCAAGACGGCAAACCAAGAGCGTGTCTTTGTGGCTTCTAGCTCAGGGTTGGAGTTCCTGTCTGCCCAGCCAACTAATCCTGTAGCAACTTTGCCCTCATGGTCACCAAGGGATCCGTCTCCGATCTAGCTTCCGTCCCGCTCGGCCAACGCCGCGGCATCTCAGACCTGGCGCAAATTGCCTTAGACCTGGCCTGGGTATCCGAGAGCGCAGAGCAAAACTCTTTTGCTCGATATCGAGCATATCCCTCTCCACCCATGTCAGGATCTCCCCCCCTCCCCCCGAAGCAGCCCCAAGACGCTGGGGATCGAGGGCAAGCACCAGTGGGATATTCAGCTTCTGGACAGCCCGGTACTTACTGGGGCAACTCAAATCAACAATTACCGACTGATCGCCGAGGACCTGCCAATATGCAGACCGCGCTCCCTAGATTATTCCAACCAGGGCCCCCAGACGCACCACCATTTTCATATCGAAGGGCAGAAGAAACCGTACCTCGACCTGTTTCGTACATCCAACCAGGGGGACCATCTATGGCACAGTCATCTGCTTATATTCCTCCGGGAATTCCTGGGGCACCTTCGGCTTACACGTCATCTGTCCGCCCGTCAGTGGTTGAGAACCAGCCTATGACTTCGCCGAAATCGCAGAGGAAAACGAAAGGTCATGTGGCTTCTGCATGTGTTCCTTGTAAACGAGCGCATCTTCGGTAAGTGGTCCTCTGGCTGTCGGTATGGGCTAGCTGTACTAACTCGTGATTAGCTGTGATGGTATGTTTTCGAGATCCTATTCGTTTACGTTATGTTGTGGAATCCCTATCCTTGCTCAAGAATCCTCCAAGATTGGGAGATGATGCCAACCTGACAGTCCACGGTTGGGTCTCTTGTCGATGCCTTGGGTATGGACAAGCGGAATGCACATATCGATATACGCTTCTGATATAACTTCGCAACGAGCGCTAATACATTAATAGCACAACGTCCATGTTCGAGATGTATCACGAATGGGAAGGAAGAATCATGTGTCGATGTTCAACATAAGAAGAGAGGACGACCGCGACTAAGAGACGATCGTGAAACTCGCTATGATCCTTCCAGATTTCCTCATCCGCAAGATACTACGGCAAGGCGGCCATTGAGCATATACCCTTCGGGCGTTCCAATAGGACCTGGGTAAGGCGGATGATGTGACGTCCTGACATCTTGTCGAAGTGCTAATGATTTGATAATAGGGAACATATGAATACGAGATATACTGAGCGAGGGCCCAATATGGACGCTCCCACTTTCCCACCCCCTCTATCGGTCGGGCCTCGAGGAGCAGACCCTGTTGCTTTCTTGAACATGAAGATGGATTTTGCGAAGGCATCGCCAGCTTTTATGGACGCTGTAGGCCATGTGGAACTCCAGGGACAGAACTTGGGGGATGTCGTTGTTCCTGCTGAGAGGGAGAAAGTTGTGTCGATTAGAAGTCAACTGATCGAGGAGCAAACACGGAAGGAGCCGAACTATTTACCCCCAATACTTTCTCGACTCGACCATATCATCCAGGGACTTGGGTTTGGCGCAGAGGATATCGGACGGTTTCAACTCGACCGAAATGAATACCTAACTTTCAGAGCTGCTGATGGACAACCGAGACAGTATCCCGTTCGACTCGGACTAGAGAAGGAGGGCTCGATCTATGTCGTTGTTATAGTCCTGAGCTTACCACCCCGGCATGCGTACCCTTTACCTTCTTCGCCTGCCACCAGAGAGGCTTCGCATGCATATGGTTCTCAGCCACCAACTCCACAGTCTCTGTACCGGACACCGGTGCCGCCAGGGCCACCCTTCGATATGCCCCGAGGTCGATTCAATGAAGTCCCACTGGTATCTCGACCGGCTGCTGTTCCCCCAACACAGTTGCCTGCCAACATAAATCCTGGAGTTGCTGCCGGTTCAACTTCGTATGCTGCATCACCAGGTCATACAGAGTACGGAGGACCCCCATCGTATAATGTTCCCCGAAGCGAACTGCCCCCTGCAAGCGTGTATCGACCTCAAGCAGCTTTTCAGCTTCCACCAATTCGAGCTCAGCCAGACCCAGAGCAGCCTCGGCCACGGACACGCGAGGAAAGGTCCAACCGAGTTGATATTGGCGGTCTGATCGACAAGCCCGATGACCCTGAGCGGCGGTGATAAATGCTGTTGATATTTGCATAGATGGAAGTTGGATCATGTGGAGCGTCCAGATGCATGGCTTGTTTGATTTTTATTGTTTTGATTTTAGTGCGGCGGGATTTTGTGTCTACCAACACGCCACATGTACTATAATCCACTTGTTATGATTGTGTCTTGTGTATCGTTACGTGTATGAGAGCGAGAAAGGAGGGTGAATACGGCCTGGTGGTGTCGCTGAAGCATCTGTGCATTTACAGCCGGCGGCGTTAGGTTGGGGAGAACGACAACAGTTTTGCAATGTCGAATATATCCATACAGTTGGGTTCAACTAGGCTGATCTTTGTTGTTAGACAGCCTTGTATGAGCAGAAGATTGGGTTTTAGTTGGGTTTGAATGAGTTGTGGTATGTGAAAGAACGGGCAAACGAGGTCAGTAATGCGTTGTGGTGGGACTGGATATAGAATATGGCCGGCATGTCTTGCTTGGGTTTTAGGAATAAGACTCAGCAAAACAGAGGAGAGTGAGTCAGATAATTATGCAAGAGGAAAATGAGAGGATGTGAATAACGGCCGGAAGTGATACAATGAGTAATAGCACGTGTTTGGTAACACAGACAGAAGCAAAGGCATGAGCATTATGGGTGCCAGAAGACGGTGTTACAGTGCGGCGCTGATGTGATGTGACAAGGACAAGGACAAGGCAGGCCAGAGAAGAGCCTTTAAAAGCCAATGAGAAGTGAGTGCAACGGATATGCGCAGTGCAATTCGGATATACACAAAATCATGGATCCAATAGAAGGATGTGATGTGCGAGTTAATATCCAAATCTGGCTCTGTTGATGTGCGATTCGCAGGGGGTTCCCGGGGGGTGTGTGCGTTTGAAGAGATGTATGTATCCAATGTTAAGGATGGATGATCCGGGTCTGCAAACCATATGTACCTACATAACAAGGCAAGGTAGGTAGCTAAACAAGGTACCTTGCCTAAATTTTTAGAATTAAATATTCTCCGAGTCCATTAGTTCATCTGCCGCATCGTCCGGCCATGGAACGTTACGGCAGTTGGGGAGACGGCAGACGGGAGAAGGGGTGGACACCTCGGAGGAGGGGCCCGTCGCCCCGGTATGGGTATGGTATCGAAACGAAACGAATGAGCTGTGGCGGTGCTCGACGATGATGTCACAAGGAGAGAGAGAGAGAGAGAGAGAGAGAGCCTTGCTTATACAGATGTCGAGGTTAGGTATAGAGGAGTGTTTTATCGCGTATTTGCTTGTACGATCAAGAACTTGAACACGGTTTGAATTCTTCTATATACCAATTTGACCAGGTTTATCAACTCGACGTGCGTACCATACATATTGCAGCAAGGATCGATACTTGAAAGAGGAGAAGAGCAATATCAGAATAAGCTCTGGAAAGAAACAAGAAAGAAATAAAATACTGTTATACACTTTGCCTCGCGACTATAGGTCTTGCATCTGACTCGCTGCTTCTAGACTCTTGTTTGATATGACCCCAACATGCCCTTTTTTATGACTGCATGTAGCGTTGTCACTTAGTTCAGTTTCGGCGACTTGGGCATATGATGGGGCATTTGATGGCCGAGTTTCTTGCTATCTTCCCATTGGGCACCAAGGTCGTCTCCCAGGGGGTCATTTCCAGTGGCGACACCGGTAGCTGAGCTCGAGAGATGAAAGTATCCGAGAGCGGTCGTGTCACGGTCTCTGGATGCAGGGCGTCCCGGAGGTGGGGATCGGGCCCGGGAACTACATTGGTAGCAACGGTTTGATGCGGAGGAGCTGGAGCGTGATGATCCTCCATGACTAGAGCCCGAGCAGAGACAGCTATAAAAAGAAAGACTTGTCAGCACAGGGTCAATATGAAGGATCGTTGTTAAACAAACCTCTTGGATGACTGCGCCTTTGAGCTTGAGCTTGGGAGTGAGTCGGCTGCCATCTTGAATGGTTGAGATGTGTGCCGAAGGATCTAGGTTCTTTTGCAAGGTACAGGGTCGACCTCTAAGTGGAATGGGATGGGCCAACAGGGACTGAGTTAAGGATGTGAAGGATGGAAGATATTGGAAATATTGTCAAAGATATTAGAGGTTACTCTGGGGTAGTAAAAGGATATATCTTGCGAATTAAACTTGGGAGTAATGGATGGAACAACCCATCTCTTTTATGGAGTTTTGGGAAATGGGCAAACCATGGGCGGACCATCTGCCTCTCTAATCTAGCCTCCACTGGCACAAGGAGGTAATGCTGAATGAATGAATGACCCATTTTCAATCTGTTTAGTCTAAGAAAATGGAAAAATCCAGCATTGGGCTGACTGCTTGGCGATACGATGCGTAGTACCTTGCATTTGGTACACAAAGAGTGTGCCCTGTAATAAATGGGCTGTGTTGTCTTTGGTTGAGCCTTATTCAGCGACACCACCATCCACTGAAAGAGCCTTTCCAAGGCTTACAATGAGGCAATGCAGCGGCTTGGAGGTCCCACAGAAAGGTGTTTCTCTTGCTTTTCACAGGCTATAGGGGAGTAATGGATTCACAATGCAAGGTAGGCAGATGCGTTGTGTGCCTGCATTTGCAACGCTGGATCTTAGACACAAACATGATGTATGTGAATTGCACTGCGACATAGCGCAAAACGCCAGTGGCAAACAATTACGCATCAGGTGAGAGAACAGACAAACAAAACTTTGCGGTGAGTCCTCTTCTCTCTTGTCCCTTTCCACGGGCGTTGGTCCGCATCATTATCATCATCCATGGATGTCTACGAGTTCAGGCAGCCGTTCAGAACTTCACGGTCAAGAGTCCTAACATGGCCCAATTCGGACAAGAGATGCAGCCAAATTGACAAATGGATACGCATGTTTCAGTCAAGGAAATCGTTAGCAACAGCCACCAACACTACCTTGGGTGGCAAAAACCCGCCCGGCTCCTTGGTGATTGGAAGTTGAAAGTGTAAGAACACTCATGGAAGCACAGTCAGTTCGTCACTAAGACAAGGCGTCCAAGACGACAGGGGCTGGCCATGAAAATCCCCAACAAACCAAACCTAACGTCAAATATCATAAAAACAACATTGTTTAGATTTGTCATAAAAAAGAAAGAAAACCGACGACTGTTTGACAGCATCAACCCTCGTCATGAGAGAGAGGCTGTGCTACCAAGAGCGCATATGCGCAGTGCGCCCGAAGACTACGAAGGAGAATTTTAGTCAATCACGAGCCAGTCTTGCTTACACAAAGAGCTACAACAGTCTACCTGACCCTATAAGGCGGGTGGCACAACTGATAGATGATGCAAAAAGACGGCCCAAGTACATACATGAACCCCTTGCTCTAGTTTACTCACTCAATCCAGTTAAAGCCCTCACCAGGAACCAACCATGACGCTTCAGCTGTATCTAAGTATGTGTAACCTTGCTGCACTGCTGACTGCATTTGTGTCGCTTGCGATCCGCCTTACGCGCGGCGGCGAGAGCTGACGCAGCGTTGAGATAGCGAAAATTCACGCTCGTTTATCATTTATCATTTTTTTCCTTCTTGTTGCCTTTTCTAATTCCTGGGCGCTGAACAAAGTTGAGTCACTGACCGAGGCGCCCCCAACAAGTCTTTCATCCCAAGTTGGTTTGATGCAGTTGGAGCTCTTGGAGCCGTAATCAAGGCGAGTTTGAATCCTTGTTTGGCGTGTCCATCATTTGTAATTTGAAATGTGGTGAGCGCCAACAAAACATCATTGGAAGTTACACGCGCCAAACTTGGCAAGTCCTTTTCGAAGTGCATCCTGCCTGCCTTGGAGTTGAGATGAATTGAAAAGATATGGAAGGCGCACCTTGGTGTTGTAGCCAAGTCACGTGGCCGAGCTCATCCGCGCATTGCCTATCAATGAGGCCTGCTAACAACCTGTTATCCACGGCCTGTCCTTGTCTTGCATGAACCGCTCCCTTTTCTCCTTTTTTTCAACGTATCGGATCCAAAGTCACCTCTTCACCGGGGTAGACTATCATCTCGTGCGGTCAATCCTAAGCGCCACGGGAAACGTAGACATGGGACGACAGGCCCGAGTGACGAAATGAGAGAAGAGGACATATCAAGCAACTTGCGCATGACCTACAACGTTTGTCGCCCGACCCATTCGCATTTAACTACCCCCAGAAGAATTCTTGGTACCACCTCACAGCCTGGTTCTTGCGCCCTGGCGCAACAACTCGGCAGCCATAGCTAGAAATGGCAACAGATGCAGATGTTGATATGGGAGGTGTCTCAACAGCCCCCGATGACATTCTAAATGTTCCCCCAAGTGGGACGAAAAGAAACGCCGATGGGAAGCCCATTGAAATTTTACACGCAAAAAGTGATGCGCCTCGAAGAATCAGGGTAAGCAAACTTGAGGCTGTTTCTTCAACCAAAGCCTTATGCATTGCTTGGGCTCGCTCGCTAAAATGACTGCAGGCACTTGACCCCAATGTGGTGAACAAAATTGCAGCTGGCGAAATTATTGTGGCACCCGTTCATGCTCTCAAAGAGCTCATTGAGAATGCGGTTGATGCCGGGGCGACCTCTCTGGATGTCCTCACCAAGGACGGCGGGCTCAAGCTGCTCCAGATAACCGACAATGGTTGTGGTATCCAGGTAATAAAATGAACACTTACATGCATATCCTCAAAGCTTACTATGGTAACAGAAAGAAGACTTGTCCATTCTTTGTGAGCGTCACACCACATCTAAAATCACCAGCTTTGAAGATCTGGCCGCCATTGCGACATATGGCTTCAGGGGCGAGGCTCTTGCCAGTATCAGTCACATCGCCCATCTCTCCGTGACCACCAAGACGAAAGATTCAGACCTGGCATGGAGGGCCCATTACCTTGATGGGAAGCTTGCTCCGGCGAAGCCTGGCCAGTCGGCAGAGCCTAAAGGTGTTGCAGGTCGTCCTGGGACACAAATCACAGTGGAAGACCTTTTCTATAATATCCCGACTCGAAGAAGAGCCTTTCGCTCGCCGGCTGATGAGTTCAACAAGATCATCGATATGGTTGGTCGGTACGCTGTGCACTGCAAAAACGTTGGTTTCACTTGCAAGAAGGCAGGTGAAGCCTCGACAAACCTATCAATCCAAGCCCAGGCTACAGTCATTGATCGCATTCGTCAAATCCATGGTAGTGCCGTGGCTAACGAGCTATTGGAGTTCTCAGTCGCCGAAGACCGTTGGGGTTTCAAAGCTGAGGGTTACACAACCAACGCAAATTACTCTGTTAAAAAGACAACACTTCTGCTGTTCATCAACCATCGATGTGTAGAATCAACCCACATAAAGAAGGCAATTGAGCAAACCTATGCTAATTTCTTGCCTAAGAACGGCCATCCATTCATCTACCTTAGTCTTGAAATCGAGCCAGCTCGGGTGGATGTCAACGTTCATCCAACAAAGAGAGAGGTTCACTTTCTCAACGAAGATGAGATCATTCAATCTATATGTGAGCATATCGAGTCTAAACTTGCTGCAGTGGATACAAGCCGGACATTCATGACACAGACACTTCTTCCTGGTGCAAAAGTGATCGATTCCACCCCACAAACAGACAGTGACGGCACGCCGAGTCGAAGAACTCCGGCATCAAAGAAGCGAAGATATTCGAATGACCTAGTGAGGACGGATACAACTGAGCGGAAGATTACGTCTATGTTTGCCCGAGCTGGCCCAAGCGAGTCGACTGGCTCTATGGACCGTACAGTGGAAACAACTACTGCCCCTGAAGCTCATGAATATGAGGTAGTTGACCGCGAACTGGTGCAATGTCGACTGAACAGCGTAAAAAAGTTGAGAGACGAAGTCAGAGAAGATGCACACCACGATCTAACCGAGATATTTTCCAACCATACTTTTGTCGGCATTGTGGATGAGCAACGACGGCTGGCAGCAATCCAAGGCGACGTCAAACTGTACCTGATCGATTACGGCCGAGCGTGCTATGAGTATTTCTACCAACTGGCTCTCACAGATTTTGGTAATTTTGGTACCATCAAGTTCAACCCCTCACTGGACCTTCGCGAGCTGCTTCGCGGGGCAGCCGAAATGGAGAGGAGCTCTATAACCTCACCCGAGGAAGATTTCGAAGTCGAAACCTTGGTAGATCGGGTAGCGGATCAGCTCATCGAGCGCCGCGAGATGCTTCTTGAGTACTTCTGTCTGGAGATATCACCTGCTGGCGAGCTCGTTTCATTACCACTACTATTGAAGGGGTATACACCACCTCTCGTTAAACTCCCTCGTTTCCTCCTCCGTCTTGGCCCTAGTGTTGACTGGACCGAGGAGAAGGCCTGCTTTGACTCTTTCGTACGCGAACTAGCCACCTTTTACGTTCCAGAACAATTGCCAAGTTTGCCTGGTGATGCAGACAGTATCCGTGAGGAAGACATTCCAGAAGAGTTGCGGGCAAGGCGCCAACATATCAGACACGCTATTGAGCATGTCTTCTTTCCGGCATTTAAAGCGAGATTGGTAGCGACCAGGTCGCTGATGGAAGATGGAGTTCTCGAGGTTGCAAATTTGAAAGGACTTTATCGGGTTTTTGAACGGTGTTGAGGGAGGCCAGTTTTGGTACGTTATTTCGGGGCTGCTAAGAATTTTAGATCAACAGTTTCAGGGGCATCGGTGCAAAGTGCTGGGACCAATCTAAACGCACCAAAGACAAATTCAGTACAACCATAGTTCAGAGATTCACAAGAGACGTATGGTATGTACCATGGGCAAAGAATTGGGAGCTGAATCAAATATGGATCAAATTCTATAGACGTCCAGAAAATTCAATTGCTTTTATTTAATCAATTACGCCTGGGGCTTGTTCTTTCGTTTATATGCCAAGAAACGATTCAAGTTCAACACGGCCTCATCGGCGCGCAGGCGAAGCTCGCTGTTGGCACGTTTATCAATGCTCTTGATCATAGTTCGCACCTTAGGAACCGTTTCATCAAGGTGCTTCAAGAAGTTGTTGTTCCAGAAAACCTCCTTGTCGTATGAGTAACTTTCATCGGCATAGATGTCAAAGACCTGGTTGAGAGCCTCAACAGCGTCGGCAGTTGGTGTCTCGGGAAGACTAGCAAGGAGAGTAATCAGGAAAATGCCGATATCGCGGTTTCGGCCAATAGGTGCGGGATCGAGGGCCAGCTGTCCGAGGACGCCGATACACTTGACGCTGAGGGACTGGAAGGGATCCTCTAAGTTCTGGGCAGCAGGTGAACCCTTTGTGGCCTGGTAGAGGGCGATGAAGCGGCTGTGCTCGTCAGCGAAAGGTGTGTTGGGTCTGCCTCGCAGGGAGCGGGCAACACCCCAGGCAAGACTGGTGACATGAGTCGCGAGGTCGATGTCAGCAGTATCAGTTGCGAGAATAGGAGCGATGACCTGGGTCCAGAGAGCGCGGCCGACGGGGTCCCAGGCATTTTGAATAGATGCGTTGTGAAGGTCAGAGAAGTCGATGAGGGAGACGGACCAGGCAATGTTGTTGAGGGCGGAGAGGGCGTGGCCTTGCAGGCGAAGGGAGGCGTCATCGGTGGGGGAGAGGGATGCTATGCGGATGAGCTCAGGAAGGGCGTTGTCAATGAGAGTCTTAAGGATGGGAAGATCATCGATGTTGCTGTCTTCCTCGTTTCTGTCCGCACCGGTAACCATCTCCATGTCGGCTTCCAGCTCATCGTCGTCCATCTCGTCATCATCTTCCTCGCCTCCCTCCTCCTCGCCGTCAGAGACCTCCTCGTCTGCATCACCCATCTCTTCATCGTCCTTGACCTTGGGCTTCTCCTCCGCCACGGGTTCGGCTTCAGCTGATGTGTTCAATGTTGTCCCAATAGAAGCTAAAATCTCAAGGGCGAGCTGCTGATACTCGACGGGGTTGGCCCAGCCCACAGCATCGGTCATTTGGCCTGGCTCAAAGGTCTTCAGAGTCTGGGAAAGCGTGGGGATAAGAAGTGAGTTATCGGCTCCAAGGGCGATATCCTGACCATCCAGAGAGGAAAAGAGGTTGTGAAGGACACCACATGCAAGGACGCCATCGCTGTTGGCGGTCTTGCGCAGGGATAACAGAGTGCCATAAGTGCGATAATCCTTGGAGTTGACAACCTTGTCAGATAGCTCTTCATTATCTTCACAGAGGATCATGAGACAAGCCAGCGCATCACTTCTTAGTGAGACAATATCGGGGTTACTGGCGAGCTCATCTGAAGTGAGGAGCAAGAGGAAGCGAGTGATGGTGTTGATGCGGGAGATGGCCTCAAGGATGTCATCTTGAGCTTCGGCGAGAGCAGTGAGGAGAGAAATCAGTGATGAAGCAATGCTGAGAATTGTAGCTTGTTCAGGCTTTGGCCGTTTTTGGAATTCGAGGTCCTTGGAGAGGAGCATCTCAATGATCTGTGGGTGTTAGTACATGAGCCATGTTGGAAGAGCAAATAGACTCACCGATTTAGCAGCAAACTCGATAGCAGTGAGAATATCAACACGATAAAGATGAACACAGAAATCAGGCTCTTCCTCCTGCGCAAGGATCCTCAGAATACCCCAACCAGCAGCACGGCTGTCGAGAGCAGCATCGGTGAGAGTCTGTGTAGTGATGGTATGAACGATCTGCTCACGCAGAAGCAACTTTCGGCACTTCTCATCTTGGATAATGTTTGAGATGGCCGAAGCAGCAGCAGAGCGAGACTTGGGATCGGCACTCTTGAGGTCGTTGATGACTGGGAGAATCTTTGACTCGCGAAGAGCAGCAAGTTCAGGGTCTGAAGGAGGCTTGACGGTCTTTGCGATGGGGTCTTTACGGGCCGCGTGGCCACGGGCTCTTCGAGATTTTCCCATTGCAATATTATCTGTTGTGAAATAAATAAATAAATAAAGATATTGTCCAAGTTTCACTGCGAGTTGAGTTGAGTTGAGAGGCGGCTGAAAATTTACATGAATATTTTGCGACGGCGGAATTGAATCGTGCCCCACCATGAAAAATGTCCCGAGTTAAGCCTGACAAGGATTGTTTTAGACTCAAGAGGCCACATGCAAATGATTATTCGAAGTATATCGATCAGTAGCAGCTGTCATCAGACTGGCCGGAGTATCTAACCTAGCCTGGCCTTGTGAATATTGTCATTTAGGTACTCTCGAACTTGAAAACCTACTTATTCTTCCATCCCTATCCCTCTTCGTTTGCTTCGTTTGCTTCCTTTCTGGACATGAAGGTTCTGATATGAAGGAAGCAGTCTTATGAGGGTCATTCTATATGATACTATTAATAAGCATCGATATTATTATCATGAAACCTTCTGGTTGCCCAGAGACATGGAACCTAAAACTGTTTGCAGTAATTTGGGCTTACAGCTGTAGTACTGGATTTAGTTAGGTAGGTAGGTACCTAGCCTAATTGAAAGGACCTGAAGCTCACTGAATGCTGGCACCAACCAAACTGCAACAGTGACGAGACAAGCACGAGCCACGCTGTTCAAGGTCCAAGGGTCAGCAGCTAGCTACCTACACCTACCTTGTGTGCTCTCCGTCATCCTCCATCACCTTCAATCCCTTAATAATCCTCATACATAATCATTCAGAACAAGCGTCATTTCTTTTGTTGCACTCGCCCAATGCATCGCAACTGCGATTGATCCCTCTGCATGTTTATACCCGCCGTATAAATACCTGTCTAACCAGGTAAACTTCGACAAGCTAGCGCCCATGGGCTCTATCTACCCGTCCTCTATCGACTCTTGAGCTCCATACGTCGTTTCCGATTGACGACAACTATACCACAAAAATATGACGCCTGCACGCGGCAGGACAAAGGCGCGCTTCTGGGCAGGGGATGAGGAGATGGCCAATAAAAAAGACGACGACCTTCACCTCCCAGGGCATCGCTATCATAACTCGGGTTCTGGTCCTCCATGGCAGGCTACGCCGCGTGCTCCCCGCCGTAGCTCCGTCGGTCGCCTTATTTCATACCTAGTCTTCATATCGATCGTCTTCTTCATAATATACAATTTCGTGTCGTCCGCCGATAGCTCGACCGATGCAGCATCAGAGAGGTCTGCGCCGGGGCGCAAACAGGGACAGGACAAGGTCTACCATAGGGGACCCCTCAAGTTTCCAGAGCTCGCAGAGACGCTGCGCAACATTCAAGGGACCGGCGGCGCTTATGAGAGGAACAAGAACATTCTATTCGCTGCTTCCAGCATCAACAGCGCCTCTACTCTTTTGCCGATGGCTTGCCAGATGTCGGCGCAAGAAAAGAACCATGTTCATTTTGCGCTTATGAGTAGGGAAGATATTCCCATCAAGGAACTCCTGGAGATAAACGGCATCGATAAAGGCTGTAAGATATATGTACACGGTATGGGCTTCTTCTCAATACTACCGGCCCTGTTTTCTAATTATTTGTGTAGATGCCCGCACTGACTATGCTTCCACGTCGTCTGAGTTGAGGCTGAAACTCGCTGCCATCCGTGCATTCTGTAAGCTCCAATTTGAACCAACGTTTTACATATTTGTCTAACAATATGGTGTCAAGTCTATGTTGAGAACTTCATGCACCCTCAAGCAATTATCGTTGACTCTACTCAGAAGGAAGAAGATTACTTCCTCCAAGCCATACGAGATCAGATCACTGGGACAAGGTCTGCTCTTATAGAGCTGCCAGAAAAGCCTGAAACTCGTCTTGCGTGGATCTCCAAGCTTGATGCCTCAGCATTGGCTGGTGAGTAGCTCTCCCTGCTTCTCGTTACCATGTATTCTCTCTAACTGTTATCAGCCTGGAACAAGGTGCATTTCGACATATTAGTCCAGGCACCTCCCGTTGGTACAGCCAACCTACAGAGACTCCTCACCTCGCTACGCAAGGCCGATAAGAGTGCCCTGTCGGTTCCCCAGCTTACAGTCGAGCTGCCTCCAGTTGTAGAAAAGCCACTGGAAAACTTCTTGTCTGGTTTCCATTGGCCCTCCAAGGCTTCTGGACAGCTCCCTCAATCGCAGATGCTTTCTCTTCGTCATCGAATTCCATCACGGAAAATGGATGAGGAGGAGAGCTTAGTTCGATTTCTAGAATCGTTCTGGCCAAGCAAGCCGTCACACAATCATGTGCTTGTCTTGGCAGCACACACTGAGGTCTCACCTCAATTTTTCAACTGTACGTGATCTTCTATGCCTTAACCAGGCAGCACTGACATGGCCAGATGTGAAATACACCCTTCTTCATAGTCTATACTCACAGTCTTCCATCCTTCAGGACTGGAATGAGAACATTATGGGCATCAGTTTTCACTCTCCCAGCACTCTTCTTGATGATACAACACCCCTAACCGTCCCGCCAGCTGAGGACGCGGACGAAAAGAGTGGTTCCAGCCCCTTCTTTTGGCAGGCCCCAACCAGCGATGCTATCTTGTTCGTGGGGGACAAGTGGGTTGAGCTGCATGGCTATGTGTCACGCATTTTAGAAAAGCAGCAAACAGGAACAGGAACGCCATCCTTCTTGGCCAAGAAGAGTACGAGCAAGAAACATCCGGCCTGGTTAGAGTATGTACTCCAGCTATCACAGCTTCGGGGGTATGTGACTCTGTACCCGAGACCAGAAACGGCGAGTACTATCTTGGGCGCACACAGCGACCTTCCTAATACTCCAGAGGAGTACTTGGGCGAAGGTGACGAAAACGATAAGACCGGAGAGGCAGATAGTGCAACGTCAAAGTTCGACCCAGCGTCCCCAGTCGATATGCTCACAACATTACCTCGTGAGGGTGACCTACTGGCATTAGGTGACCTGCCACTCGTTTCATGGGATGGCAAATCAACATCGCTTGCAGAGCTTGAAACGACCTCGACGGAGCTCACAAAACAATTCCGTCAAGAGGTTGGCGGGTGTCCACCGAGCACCACAAACGATGAGGACGAGTTTGGACAGCCGAGGCGCAACAAAGACGCCAGTGATCTCTTTTGCAAGAACAAGGGCACGGCCAGTGCAGATACAGCGACTGAAGCCAAGGATGTCAAGGAAACAGCATAACGAATTGCTATTCAACCGCCGGGGCCAAAATATGGACGGCTTCCATTTTCACTATCTATTGTATGGGGTTTTGCATGGCTGATACCGGAAGCTCAGGCGCTATTGAGTGATGAACATGTATTGATGCGATCTCGAGGACCCTTTTGGGTACATATGTCAAGAACTGGACGATGATTGTTGTCGAACCTTGGCAATGACGAGCAGGATGAGACAGGTTCCTATGATTGAGACTGCTGTGAGACTGAAAACCTGTGTGGTGTCAATACATAATCACAACTTTTGTCATACATTGACAAACTTACTGCATGAGTCTTCCAGCCGATCTGCACAATAGCCGCCCGTTTGCTGTACTTGTTGACCGTTGCTACACCGAGCGTTAGTTTGGCGCATGTGCTACGGCACAGTAACACTCACTTATATAGTTACCCATTCCAGCACACAGAGTCAAGACTGAAAGTCCCCAGAATACCGTCCCGAGCGGCTTTGCCATTCTCAACTCTAACGGTGTGGCTTCGTTCTTTAAGTGGAACGAAAGTGTGATGGCTACCGAGACGATGGCCATGTATATCGATAACCGAAGATACGAGAGGAACGCTATAAGCAAGTGTAAGAATATGGTATGAGAGAGACAGCGCAAGAGGATATGTACTTCTCTCATTGGCGCAGTGATCTCGCGCATCGCTGCTCTCGTTCTCTACTATCAATGGTCCAAAGATTGGCCAGTGAAAGAAGGGTCTGTCTTCCTCCTCGCTAAAGACACAAACAGTAAGCTACTTGATTCATAACTTTCTCTCTTACAAGTTTCACATACTCAAGCTCACTGAAATTAATGGGTCGAGCTAGGCTGGTAATGGGCGCGCAGCAGGCATGGACAGTGAGGTCCTCATCATCGATATTCGCATCATGAGAAGCCATTTCAGCGATATGACGGACAGAATGACAATTCTACTACAGAATCAGTCAGACCGATGCTGATTGATGTATTTAAAGCCCACGAGACGAATGTGAGCATGTGAGGTTGGGTGTTAGTAGAGGAAGGTCGACTTGGTTGGTGGTTTCGGGGCTCGGCCGGATACTCAATTTATACCGACTGCCGAGCTTCACTTTAAAAGCACAAATTACCCTATAGCGAAATTCAAAATGCTATCATACTAGCACTAATGACGTGACGTTTGAAGTTCTTCACTTTGTTGGAATGTCTTTAACATTTCAAACCATGTCGATTCTATAATAGATGCTTTTTTATTATCCTTGCTATCACTGGTTTGTCTATTTCAAACCATATTGTAAGAGCCAAGCAGTCTCACATCTCTTGTATAACCCAAGGACATAGCCCGCATCATGTAAACCATTGTCTTCCTCTAGAAACCCCATACCTCATGCCATCTATTCTGGTCAGTTCTCAATGGGCCGTCAAGTCGTCCAAATCTTGCTGCCCGTCCCGTGTTGGCCTCAGGAAGACACAGCCACTCTCTTACGCAGTCTGGCACCTCCTCCTTGACATGAGCAATACAGATCAGTGCTTGTTGGTCAGAAAGACCCGGGATCTTGACCTGACCAAACTTGCAGGCGTCACTCTCGATGATCTCTTCGCCTCGATATGTTTTGGCCTCACCTTGTTCAAGGAACAGCGTGCACTTGTCCCGTACTGCATCATCCATGCCGCTGAAAGCTTCATCAAGAACCACAACATCCGGGCTCTTAATCATGGATCTAACGAAGAGCGCAACACGTTGTGCACTGAAAGACAGGCCACCAAACATGTAATCATCCGCCCAGGAGAGGTTCTCGTGCGATGCTGAAGAATAGCTTGGATTTAGTTCTGGAGCAAACCAGCGAAGAGCCGCCTCAACCTTCTCTTTGGCTTCACTGCCTAGCTTCGGTTTCGCTCGAAATGTTTCTGACCAAGCATTCTCGATCACTTGGCGCACCGTCAAGTTCCGAGGCATGTGCTGATGAACTTCAGGACTCGAGTGTCCAATCCTGGACTGGATGTCCCAGAATGTAAGTGGGCGCTGGCCTGTACCAGGTTCTGGAAGACGAGATCGCCCGAATAGCTTGATGGGAAGCGAGTAAGACTGAGGATGATCTGAGCAGAGCAGAGATACTATGGTAGTTTTCCCTGAGCCATTGGGACCAAAAACTCCCCAACGCTCACCACGTCGAATTGTCCATATCAAACCGTCTTTAGAGCCGTCAGTGGTTTGCTGTGTCCAGTTACCCAGTGCGATCTTCCCACGATACTGAACCTTGCAGCCATCCATCTCAACGAGGGGCTCTGCTTTGGGATTTATTGGCTCAAGCTCCTTGTATGATGCTTCCCCTAGATCACCGGAGGCTGCTGTAGAAGCACTCGATGGTAGCACACGACCGATATCAACAAGTGAATGTAGCGGTAGCTTCTCATCTTCTGTAAGTCCACCCTTTCGGACTCCACGGACGTACTTCTTAAGACCGCCAAGAACTTCCTCCTTTGGCCCCATGGATCCCACTTGGCAGTCTGTTCTTAGATACACGAGGTGAGTGATCCAGTCAGGGACAGGATCCTGTGGTCGCGCACTAAGAACAAGACGCGGGCTTGCTTTCTCAGCCAGCGAGTGTAGCAACGGGCTTAAACCTGAGACTGTAGGCGGATCCAACCCCATGAAAGGCTCATCAAGTAAGAGAACTTCAGGCTTGGTGAGAAGTGCACGAGCGATACGTGCCCTTCGACCTTGCCCATTACTAAGAAACGAGACAGGAAGATCTAGCAGGGGCTCAAGCTTCAGGTCCTTGACAACTCGCGAAAGAAGATCCGGCGAGATAGTAGCCTCATCCTGGCTGGGTTCCGTCTGCATGGGATTAAGCTCTGTGTTGCCCAAGAGGAAATCCCTTAGTGAGAAGTCCGTAATCTCCCGTCGCGACTCATATCGCGCTGAGAGATATGCACTCGTTGCAACACTACCGCCCAGCCCTCCCCCAGTCTGCTCAGCATCGAAACCCACATACTCAATTGCCTTTTGCGGCGTTCGTAACCGCTTGGGTACTTCCTCAGTAGAAAGGTAGGGATATGATCTCGCAGTAGGTGGTTCGCAGAGGAACCTACCCCTCAAAGCCTGAAGAAACGTTGTTTTGCCAGACAGAGATGGACCTACAATACACCAATTTCGAGGTGAGTTCGATATCGAAGCCAACTCGAAGCTCAAGCCACTAAATAGAGGTGGGTTTGGACGTGATGATGCTGAATTTGGATGATGGCGATAGAATGTGCCATTGGCAATCCGAATGATCGGAGGACGAGTCGGAATTGGTCTCATGATTTTATTAGGGTGTCTTTGAATAGGTAAAAACTCATTATCAGTGTAAAGGAAAGAATATTGTCTCAAAGCGAAGTCGGAATCTTTAAGTGAGTGAGTGACGATGCCTCCGTGGGTCTCATCGAGACGAAGCTGCCCGGGAGTCAGTGATAGGTACGTACCTAGGTACCTTCTGCCGGACCTGCAGTTTGCTCCCCGGAGCCAGGAAAAGGTACGTACCCTCAAAGTGCGGCAACGCCAGCGCAAGGCTGCCTTAAGCTGGAGCTTTCATCATCAACCGCACGTTGAGCCTCCATCTATCAAGCAATCCACCCGCCCATCAACGTCGCATCATCCCCTCCGCGAAAACGGCCTCAGATAACACTAAAGTTCTAGCCTCACGACTCATATTTCTTCCACCGCACTCACTTCTCCCAAGCAACAACCATATCCTCCAAAATGGTAAGCTTCAGCACCCATTCATCCTCTATGTCATGATGAGAGCTAACTCTTCCCTCCAAAGTCTCAAGCAATGCGTATCGTCCCTGGCAACTCCAACGCCCAGACCTACACTCACATTTCGCACACATCCTCCGCCCCCTCCGCCCCGGGCATCCACGATACTCTCCGCCACGGTGTCGGCGCATCCCCCTTCGACTCAAAGTCCACACCCGCCTCTGCTCATCCCCTCGAAGCCCGCCTGAAGAACTGGGAGGCCACTCAGGAGGCTCTCAAGATGGAGACCCTTCGACGCACCTACGGCATGGCTGAGCCTATTCGACGTGGCATGGAGCTCAAGATTGTTCAGAACAGCGAGTGGCGGCCCATGGCTCTCGGCAATGGCCTCCCCAGCGTCCACGAGGATATTCTTAGGGGCCGCGATGCTACGATTACCTGGGAGGATGTCTTCACCGGCGATGAGACAAGAGCCGTTGCTGGATTCCACGATGAGATGGAAAAGAAGCTCAAGATCCAGTAAACAAGCCGGCTGGCTGTCTCAAAGGAAATGATGACATAGCCCTCTCCTTGTATACCATAATTACAACGCTCTAGACAGGCTCAACAAAGTTAACGACCAAGAGAACCCATGTCTGTTCTTCTGCTATGAAGATGAGACCATGCAATCGCAACATAAATGCTTTCTATACTGCTATGAATGTGCTGTGATTGATAACGCGTCGACAAATATGCCGAAGAAAAAGAAGATTACAGAACAAAATTACGACCAAACCCATAACTCAGAATACATGATGGTACGCCAATGTAGACTCCGGTGTCCCCGTCTCCCACACAGCAGAATCGTCATACGCTTCTGCTGATGAATACAATAAACCAAGGAAAAGTTATAAGGAATGAATGAGTGTCACCCGAATGCTCATCAACTAAAGTGAAGACTACGGTGGCTAAAAAGACCCCGCCGACTCAAAACGTTGAGTGCATGAGAGTCTTTGGACTTGGCTCTTCTGGTGAGAGCATGCGTTGAGCACAGTCAGTCTGGAAGTTGCCTGTAGTCAAAAAAGCGGCCTTCACTTATAAGATGATACAGCAATTGCTGTCCCGTGAACGTTGGCCATCACCACCGCTCGATGAAAGGTTCTTATTTCCCGCCTTGGGTTCTTCCTCATCAAGATCCTGTGGCCGAATGCTCATATGTACAACATTGGGGCTCTCGGTCGAAAGTTGATATTCTATGGGGGTGGTTAGCAAAAGATGCCCCTTGTCTCAGGTCAACGGCGCGCCTTACTTTTCAATTGCTCCTTATCGTCTAGGAGCTTTCCGAAATGGATGAGTCTAATGCTGCTGGGACTTGCCGGTTTTGATTCCCAATCACTGCGCCATTCACGCAATATTAATTCCTTGAGGGTATAAACGCTGATACTGAAGGGATCCGGCAGACCACTCTCCGTCTGGTCTGGGATATCCACGCTCCTCCGGCTCAAGTACTTGGCATCAATCTTGTACGGATGTCGGCTCCCTGAAGTAAGGAGAAGGGTAATGGTGCAAACGGGTCCGTCGGAAGAGCCCCCTGAAACTTCTCTGATGTCGTCCACAGCAGGTCCGATGCCCAGATTCGAGTCTTGCTTATTAGGTGGTGGAGGAGGAGCTGTATCCTTCTCCTTTCCCTTCGATGAGGCTGCTGAGTTATCGGTGTTCTCGGATGTAGCTGGCACAGCAGTAGACGGTGCTTGTTCAGCTGTAATGGTCTTATCGGCGGATTCGGGGGCGTGATCGGCAGGCGCCTGCTCAGAGGGCTGGGCAATGTTTTCCATGGCTACCGCATCGTTAGGCTGTTCGAGCCGTGAAGTTTCAACTGGCGCAGCCTTACCACCACTCATGGTGGAGTCCGCTGGAGCCGACATACTGGGTGAAGGGTGATGGCGGCGCGGTAAGGATGTGATCTGAGGTCACACCACGCAAGAAAGGGAAGAACGCGAGAGGAGGAGCGGCGTAAACAAGTGGTTCGTTCGCTAGCAATGCGATTCGATGCGAATTTTGCGACTACTTGAGGATGTCGGAACAAAGATGCGTATGAAAATGAGGAATGCGAAAGTGGATGGAATGGAGATGTGGATGAATGTAGTCGGTATCCGTAGCGTGGCCAGGTCTCGGGAGCAAAAGTGAAAGACGTCAAGTTCGCTGGGAAGATGGCTAAGGATGGATCGCCCAGGCCGGGGGCCGCAAGACCGGGGGTGGGGCAGTGAATGGCCCGGAGTCTCGTCCACTCAGATAAAACGCTCAGACGTACGGATAAAGCAGATGCAAATGCAACACGACAACCAGGCAGGGCAGAGGTGAGGAACGCGGGTCTGCAGTACGTAGTAGCAGTGAATCGCTTCGTGGTGCAGTGCTGTACTCCAAGACAAGCTAATGGGAGACAGTGAGCCAGTGAATGAACAAGCGAAGCAAAACAAAGCAGCCAAGGAGCCCTGGCGGCCAGCGCTGGAGCGTGGAGCCTGTGTGGAGTGAGAGACGGTGCAGCAGAGTGGACTTCTCTCCTCTTTGGTGGTGTCGCTGTCGCTGGGCGCTTTGCCTGACAGGGAACGGGGAACGAGGGGGCGCACTTGGCTTGAGCTAGGTAGACGACTCCCTTGCAATTGTCGGAAACGATAAAGTGACAGTGACGAGAGACAGGCAAGGCGACTCGGCAGTGAAGGGGGCCGCGCTGCTTTGCTGACAGTTGTTGTCGATCAGTTCAACCAAGCGGGATTCGAGGCACACAATTGATGGCAGAGATAACGAGGCCGTTGAGAATACCGGCAAAGTCGGTTACCGGATACACGATAAATCCTGAATGCGAGAAAGTAGCCTAGGTACTGTAAGAAAGCCAAGATAGCTAAACAAGGTAAGTTCCAGCCCAGACCGAGGTGACGACACCAAATACAGTGCTGTATCCGTGATCCGTAAACTACCTTACTCGGCGGGCAGATACTGGCGCTCACTCGAAAATTTCAGCGAACCGATTTGTGCCAGTCGGAGGTATTAGTTATTCAGCGATAAGAATGAATCGGATGGAATGAAACCATTGTTTGCTTGATCTCGTTTTGTTCGTGAACAAGACAATGGCAAGACTCATGATAAACAAAGTCAACGGAGGTGACTCGCCAAACAAACCTACTAACCTACAGGTACGTAGGTATAGTACTAAGTTACCAGGCGCAACGGACGACTAGTGAAGGTACCTTACCTTACCTTAGGTGAGGCGGTTGCCTTCAGTTCCGTTCGGTTAGGTTTACTGGTAAAACGGAAGGGAAGGTACTTGGCTCTGCTACACAACCTGAGTCGGGCAGGTACATAAGCAGTAACAAAGCAGTAGAACGCTACCTCAGGGAATGAATTTCAACTGAACATGACGCTTCTAAGAAAGTCCCATAGTATAGGCCATCTCCCTTATAGAGCCGAGAGTCCTTTTACTTAAAAATTTCAGGTTTTATTCATTGCATGTGGTTGAAAATTTGAGCAAGATGCCATGTTGTGTGTACACATGGAGTTTATTCTCAGCGGTTGATAAGGTAAAAGCCACTGGAAGGTAAGGTAGAAAAGGTGGCGCCTACGGAAGCCGGCCGTGCCGCTTCCAGCCCAGGCGACTTAGCCCAGACCAAGCAGAAAGGAAGACCCCAGCGCAAGCCATCTGTTTGGCACACTGTATTTCGACTAAGAGAGCTACCTATTGAATATGGAGAACTGCTCATGACTAGGACAAACATGATGAACAACTTTCATCTTGTCTCTAACGGATCAATTATTCACTATAATATTTCAGTGGCTCTTATGCTTACACTATTAGGCTGTATTCCTGAATCAGCGAACCACTTACACGAAACGTATCGTCTTCTACCTACCAACCAATCCAACATAAGCTATAGCCAATAGTTGCGTATTCAGCACATCTAAGGGTCCTCAACTGACATGCACCACTCAAGATCTCATCACTGGTACGCCTCGGAGCTTGTTCCTGAATCTCCAAAGTTCCACCGAGAAAAAGGCACAACAAGGGACACCCTCTCCAACGGTCTAGTACGGCCGCTCACACACCGATACATCGGATATATCCCGCAGAAGACCACGGATTCGCCCACTTGCATACATTCAGAAGGTCCTTACAACTCATCAACGACATGTCTCTCCCCACTGTTTATAGACCAGACCAGACCAGGCCAGACCAGCAAGCCAAGTCTCAATCTAGCGTACTCCAGACTTCGCCTCAAACCCCCTGGTCAGATGTAACCTCTCGGGGGAGGTTTTGGAGACAATGGAAGGCTTTGCTAATGTGCTTCGCCCCAATTGGCATTTGGAATAAGGTTATCGGGCCAAGCCGAATTGAGTCTACCCGGTTCCCCGGAGCAGTCACCCGCAGATTCCTCCCTTCAAATCGAGAATGTGAGAAAGATGGGGTAATGGAGAGATTTGTAGATAGCCTCAGTGTTAAGTTGTGAGAATCTGTGAATGAGTGTGCCAAAGCATGCTTAGAGTATTATGGAAAAAAACTCAACGTTTATCATAACTTGTAAATATGAGAATATGTAATAATTTCACACAAGTATGAAGCAACCCTTGGGCGGATCCTACAGCTGGACGCACCGCCGGATTGTACTCCCATCCATAAGTTCCATCACAAATTCCTGCCTAATACGGAAATGCTTAAACGGCTTGGCTTCTGACTATGCCTCCCATCGCTAGTATACAAAGGTATCACTCACTCATAGCACTAACAAATCACCATTGCTGCCAGCACCCTGAGCTGGTTGAAGAACCGCTTGAGGTGCATGTGCGCTCACCACGTATCCCGTCGAGTGGCCATTACCTCCTCCAAAGACATCATCCCCTTGATCATGCATCGGTTGCATCTGCTGCTGCGTTCCAATACTCGAAAAGTAGGCATCTGCGTCGTTGACTGCTTGTGCTAGATCCCCTTGACCATTGCCTGATGTCGGGTTTCGGCTTCTTGGGTCAATATCCGTTGCCGCTCCGGCGTTGCCAAACATGCTTATGCTCTTTTGGCTGTCTGCAGCAACAAGGAGATTTTGCTTCTGCAATGCGGGAGAGTCCTGGAGTTTGCGAGGTCGCGCAGATCTAAACACGGTCTGTACCGGTTTCAAATAGACCGTGGCCAGGGTTCCCACGTTTAGACACATCTCCTCCAGCGTCGTCGAATCGAGCCTTTCTGACTCAGCGGTAATCGCTGGCTTCTCTCCCATCACAATCTGCCTCGCTGCATTCATATCTGTAGACAACAAGCGCCAGTACATATACGCTCGGTCTCGAAGATCAGGGTTGTCCGTCTCTTCAGTTGCCCACTTCAAAACCTTGGGGACCAATTCTTGACCCTTGGTTGGTCGCTGGATGAACAGCTTTACTGTAGCTGTGAGCAAGGCCAGCTGCACTTCGACAGGCTCCTCTGCGAACGAGTACAGGAAATCTTCTAGCAAGGCATCGCTGTTCTCAATCCGATCTGCGTATTGGCCAATGACCCAAACCATGGCTGCCTTGGCCTCCGGTTCATCCAGAGAGTCCAGATGCTCGCAAAGAGTGCTGATGATGGATTCATATTGATTGGGGTACTTTCGGAAGATGTTTCGGATAACCACCGTAGCTTCCTGCACAATGTATGTGATCTTGGTTGCCACAAGCTCGAGGAGCAGGTTGATGCATCGTCGTGCAGCTGGCTCAATTTTAATTGCCAACTTACCGATAGCACGTACTGCCTTGCGGACGAAGTGAACATCGATTTCAGTGGCATATTCTCGCAATTCCGTCAACACCTCATCGATGTTGTCCTCGTTGGCAAGCATGAAGATAAGTTCCAGCTTTGTGACCTTGACATAAATAGGATCGTTGTACTTGCAGAAAAAGACACGGATATCGTTTCGGAGCACTTCTGGTCGTCGCTGGAGAATCAACAGAGCATTTCGCAGAGCGAGGTACTGAACCTCAGGACCCTTGGCGAGAAGCGTGACCAGGGGTGGTGAGAGCTTCCTGCAGAGAGCCGAGATTTGCTTCTGATCGGCGATATAATTCATCAGATACAGGATCACCCGAATGCAGGTCAACACGACCGACGAATTAGAATGCGACAGTCGTGGTGATATCCGTTCCGCTAAGAGTATCGCTTCTCCGGATTCTTGTGGCACATAGGACATGAGGGCCTCTAGGATATATGTCTGACCCCATCTGTTGACACAAGATTAGCGACAATTACACAAGTGTACTGTGATTGATCTTACTCGGAGCAATCAGGGAGAATGGCCACCATCTTGGAGGCATTGCTATAGTCAATGGTAAGTTTGATGGCGTCACTGCGTTCCCAGATATCCATGAGACCAGCCAGAGCGCTCGCAACAACTGTGGGGTTGTCATCCCGCAGCAAAGAGTTCAAACGATCAATGAGGTCTGAGTTCTCCACCATATGTCGGTCGTGATCATAAAGTTTGGCGACGCAGAAGGCAGCGGTTTTTCGCACATATGGGTCATTATCCTTCAGCATATGCTTGACTATTGGTACAGTAGCCTCGACAAACTCTCTGACATGAATGTAGGACATTGTTCGGAGAGCCAGTGCCCGTACCAAAGGATTGTGGTCTTCCATATCCTATACTTTGTCAATGCTACTCTTAGAGCGGTCTTCAGTAAACTGACATGTTCCAGTACAGGGATTGCCTTTACGGCAATCTCAGGTCTTATCCTGGCATAGTTGACCAGAAACAGGAAGCACCTATTTAACATAAGCCTCTGATCGAGTTCCAGATGTCGAAATGCTTACATCTTCTTGATTTCCAAACTCTGAATACCCATACATCCAATGATGTCGGGAAATAGGGCAACCATATCGTTATTACTCATGGTCATATTTGCGACAATCTTCTTGAGAGCAATCTTCTTGCCTGTGAAGGCCTTGTCCTTTTTCCCTCCACTGTTAAGCTCGAGGCGTAGCTCAGCAACTTTGCCCTGCATATTATTTAGTCTCGGGCCATCGTAAAGTGACTTCGGGGGCATATATGCGAGAAACATGGCGGCCATCACATGGTTCGCGGCGCTGCGACACCATGTACCGACAGTGACATTGAACAGGAAGTATGATCTGATGCAACGAGGGTTTTCCGCGCACCAAGGTCTGCGAAAAAGCAGGAGGGGATAAAGGAGACACAAAGTCGAGTTTCAGTGAAGTGGAAGTTCAAGGACTTATAAGACCTCAGGTCCTACGAGGCTGAGACATGATAGAAGGACGGGAAGGCTTACTCGAGCAAACAATTTGGAGTCCCCTCCACCGGCGGAGCTCGACATGGTGTTGTACTTGTATCCCAAATTAAGAACTATACGGCGACTGGGACTGGGTTTCGGTAACGTTGAATGTGGAATAGTCGCCCTATACCTGACAGCCCCTCACTTTGAATTCTTCCAAGTATTTTCAGCCGTCTTTCGATATTCACAACCTAATTGGGCGGGGATGCGTTGCCCAGCGCAAAGAAAGTCGTAAAGGGTGGATGGTGGATGGTAGATGGGAGGGGATGGTCACATGTGCGCCAGATGCCAACGGTTGCAAGGCGCTGTGATGTCGCTTCTCGATCGTGGATTGTCGTTCCGGGGCTTCTCTGGACTCGAGGAAGCAAGGGAGGCGCTGGTCTCCTCGAATTTTGTTTGCGACGTTTATTGTGATCGTATTTTGAACCTCCACGTCTCGAATCGGCGGCGTCGGAGTTGGGAAAGGGGATCACTAGGCTCGAGTAATGTAAGCCAAATACGTGCTGATAAGATAGTGGGTTGCAATTAAGCCGAAATTGCAGCTGCCACAGCTACGCCACACGACGAATATGCCACATGGGGGTGGGCTACAGTCATCGACTTAACCCAATCAATCCACATCAACGTTGCCTCCCGTGAGCTTCCCAACATCAATCATTAAATAACCTTGCTTGCGAACTTCAATCCGATTCCTTCAATCTCCATCAGCAACTTTCGACAGCGCAAGCGATATATCATGGCTGGCCCATCTGTCTCCCCTATCTGGGTCTCTCAACTCGAGAGCCCTCCCGCTGCCAAGTCCAAGCAATCTGGCGTTCAGGATCCTCCTGGTTTCAGCTCCGGAACGACCGTCACCAACTCCAAGGCACGCGCATTCTCTATCACGCGATCAACAACGATCAAAGACTGACACAGCAAACAGAAGAACAAGGATGCTGCCAAGGTTCAGCCCCGCAAGCCCCCGACTACCGCCGAGATGGAAACCTTGAAGCTCAAGAAGGCCTGGGAAGTCGCGCTGGCTCCTGTTAAAGGTCTTCCCATGACCGCCATCATGATGTACATGTCGGGCAACTCTCTCCAGATCTTCAGTATCATGATGGTCTTCATGGCATTCAAGAACCCTCTGATGGGCTTGATGAACACGAACCAGGCCTTCGAACGCTTCCAGTCAGAGTCTCTTTCCTCCCAATTGTTGCAGGTCAAGTTTGTGTATGTGGTATGCCAGCTGGTTGCGCTTGGTGTCGGGATTTATAAGATCAATGCCATGGGTCTATTACCGTAAGGTTTCATCTCCGCATACACCATTCTTACACTACTGACACTTTCTAGAACAACACGATCCGACTGGCTGATGTGGGAGGCGCAAAGAGAACCTCTGGAGTTCGCTGTGGCAGCTTTATAACCTGTCTATTGATACGATAAATGACTAGATAATTAATTGGACTTGCAAAGCTATGCCACATTCATTGCTTCTCTCTTTGCCTTAGCTGCCCTCCAGCGCATACCTCTTCTGTCAACAAGTCTCAATGCCGGGATCATGGCCAAGTTCAGTAGAGCAAGAAACGTGAAACACCACCCTCTACCCATTCCTGCGATCATGTGGTCGATGGCCGCCGTCGCTGCAGCTCCAAACATGCATCGCACGAGGTTATTAGCAGCAGTTGCTGTAGCTGGAGCATGTGGGTTAAGATCAACAATAAGGGTATTGAGAACACTGAATGAGGTTGGAACGAACATGCCGATAAGGAAGACAAGGACCAACGGGACAGCAACTGAAGTTTCAACTTGCAAAGCCCATCCATACCCTATAAGTGTCGCGATACCAGCGAGGAGCGTTGGATAGACCGGTTGGATTCGCGCAGTCTCGATTGGGAACTTGCCCAGATCATCCCCCCGCTTACGGTTGATCGTGAAGCCAATTTTCTTCGCAATTCGTCGATAGTTCCAGTCCAAGACGTATCCTTGACCGACAACGGCCAAAGCGCAGCCAAACCCATAAGGCAAATAGCAAAGTCCAACCTGAAGATCGTTATAGCCATACGTCTCTTTGAAGAGTGTTGATAGGGTAGCGGCCACTAAAATGAAAGCCAGGTAGATGACGGCGTTTATACATAGAATGATAGCCATTTCTTTCTCAAAAACGATGTAAAGCGTCTTCAATGGGTTCGGAAACTTCAACTTCTGCTTCGGGATATTCTGGCTTGTAACATCTCCTCGGTGGCTGTAAAGATCAAGTAGTGACCTGTTCCATTTCGGGGGCGCTATCGAGCCATTGCCAACGACTTTACGGCACGTCTCGGGAGCGGAGAGGATAAAGGGAACCATCCAGACACCAGAGAAGATGGCACAAAACCAGAAGATAGCAGGCCATCCAAGGTACTGGCTCAGAATACCACCCAGGACTGGCCCGAGAGCAGGCCCAACATTGATCCCGGCTCCAACAATACCCATATACTTTCCTCTTTCAGCTGTTAAAGATATGTCCGATACCACAGCAAAACCAAGAGCCAAAGTACCACTACTGCCCGCACTTTGAACACAACGAAGGATCAGTAGCGCAACAAAGTTGCGTTGCAGGGCCAAACCAATGTTTGCACATATATAAATCAAGAAGGCCAGTATATAAGCGGGTCGACGCCCGGCCATGTCACCGAAGTCGCCGAATATCGTGGGCGATAGCCCCTGGAATATCATGTAAGAAGTCAAGGTGAGGTTGACAAGTGACACAGATATGTTCAAATCTTCGGCTATAGGGGGGATAGCGGGGAAGTATATGTTGGCCGTCATAGGTGAGACGAAGCTGGCTGCTGTGACCAAAGCGAGGATCCATCTTTTTGTGTTCTTTGAGAAAACGCTGTATGCTGGACCGCTTGAGACTCTGCTCATGCTCTCGGGGTCGCCCATCACGGTCTCGTCAGCTTGAGTTGTTGATACATTATGTGGCGGTCTGCCAAGTTTCTCGGTATTGTTGTTATCGAGACCTCTCAGAGTCTCCGACTCAGTGATCTGTATGCCGATATCGTCATGGTCACGTCTCGGAGGGGTTTCGGTGTTGGAAGAGGGCTGGTTTTGGCTTTTCTCTTTCATATTCGCTGAAAAGAAGGATGGAGCATACAACAAACATGATGAGACAGTCGCCGAGAACTGGAAGCCAAGTCTTAATATGCCCGCGATCGGAGAACATTCTCCATCGGTGATAGAATATTTATTTCCGGCTATCTTAGCTTCTATTCCCGTAGGGCGGAAGCGTTCACCGTTCACGGATCTATCTCACCGTGTGGCGGCGAGAGGTCGAAATCAATCTCGGGCCCGGCATGTCTCCACTTTATGCCGAGCTCCGCTCCGATTCGCCTTCTGAAGATGTTTTGAGTCTCATACTCAATTTCGTCGGTCTCGCCGTTGAATCAAAGAAAATATTAATGGAAAGAATACTCAAGGCCCTCACAGGTGACTGATATATTCATAATCCTGCAATGCCATCCAGTCTTTGAGTCCATTGAATCGAGTCAACCTGATTAGTCCATCACGCACCTTGACAGTGTGGAGGCTGTGAGATGATCTTTATTTACGGAAAAGATCGCGAACAGTGGAGGAATAGAGGGTCCCTATAAGTTTCGAAGGATTGCAAATCATTTCAAACTAGTAAAAAGGTTGCATCACAGTTGAAGCTTGGTTCGTTCGGCATTCAAGCTTGTTCGATGACTAAGCAACGTGGAGCTTTGTTCCAAGTGCGTCAGAGCTTCATACCAATGCCGCCATGGTGTCTACAACAACCCTGTACCATTATTGATGAGAGAGCTTGACTCGAATGCTCAGACAAAGCCTCGAACCCCTCGGTCGTAAAGCACACAAACTGAGGAACTCGAGTTCACCCTCAGCTTATCCCTTCAGTGAAAACGTTCGCCCTGGACTAATTCGGAGTACACGCCATGAATGTCACGGTCACCTTCAATGAGCTCCTGCGGGAACGAAATGCGCCAGAAACAAGAAAACGTGTCACCTTGGATGCCATCGATGGTTTCTTAAAGGAGGCATATAGGATTGTAAGCCACACGCGTCTGTTCGACCTCACTCCCAAAGCTGATTAGTATCTCTAGAATTCGCATATCACCAGCCTACATCGAGAGCTTCAGGATGTTCGGCAAGCTTATTTGTCGACTGCACAGCCACGAAAGGCGCATAACCGAGTCGCAAAAGAACAAACACGTGTGCTTACAGATCGAGACCGAGAAGAAGTGGACGCCAATGCGAAACAGATGATTCGGGAGTTGAATGCTGGTATTCGTGCTCTCGACGAGGCTGAACAGTTACGGCGTGAAACTGAATCAGCTATAATCCGAAAGAAATATGGAGGCCTAGGAGTTTTTGGAGCATGGGCTTCAGGTGGTATAATCAGCAGCAAAACAGAGGAGCATGCAGAAGCTGAAGGCAGGGCACGAGATTTGGGGATTCATCGAGATAGTGTTCTCTGGTTTTTACGACAACGACTCGAGCTATGCTGTCGAACACAACAAGACATGATGGAAACACGTCTAAAGCGAGTGTTGGAGAAGAACCGCAGTATGCTTTCAAGATCAGGGGCCACTATTGCTGGAGACTTTGCGGAATTTCCTCCATCTGCCCGACGAAACTCCCAAACAGCCCCTGCTGCAACGATCCCTATGTCCGAAGACGGTCAGTTCCCGAGCCAGGGATTGACAGAGGAACAGATCCAGATGTTTGAGCAAGGGAACCAAGACATGATGAAGCATTTCGAGAATAGTTTGGACAAAGTCAGGTACGTGTCATGTGTCCTCTCGATCCCCATCGGCACACCCTGGCTTGGCTGTATCTGCACTAGAGTACCAAGCGCAAGCGGCACCCCATGGGGAAGGGAAGTTTGTTAGAGCATATGAGCTAACACTCGTATGACAGAACTGCTGAGAAGTCGTTGCTAGAAATAGCTGAGCTGCAGTCACTTCTCGTAAACAACCTCGCCACACAGTCAGCGCATATAGATCAGCTCGTAGCAGACTCGTTTGCAACCACGGAAAACGTGGGCGGTGGCAACAAGGAATTAAAAAAGGCGACACAGCGCGCAAGTCCAGCAAAGTATACATTCTTTGCAGCAAGTGGGCTCTGCGCTTTCCTCGTACTCTGGGATCTGGTGTTTTGAGTTGGCAAGCGAATGAAAGGGTGTGCAGACTTACTGACACCTAGGCATTAATAGCTGGGATGGTGTGGGAGCCGCAACCAACTACATCTCTATGCTATATACTAAGCAGATAGTCAAAGACGAAGCACACATGTGCCTTGTTATGTTCATCGTCGTAGTGCCTAAAAAACCCATGAGAAATGCATGGCCTGAAGACAAACACCACTTCGAGTTGGAGCAAATCCTCACTTCAGACTGAATGGATCATAACTGCGAAGAGTGAGACCACGGGCTTGCCAGTGTATGGTCCAGCAAAACGGACGACCGAAGCAATGAAGGAGGTTTGTATTGGCATCTAAGTTGAAACCGGTGTACTTTGATGTACCCATTCATGACAAACCTTTATACGCAAGAACCCGAAAAGAAACATTTTTATGGCTGATCAGAGACAAAAGTCATGTATCAATCTCATGATAATGAGAGGTACTTCTCTGCTGTATCGATTTCAAATTGTTGGCCGCTGTACTTGAACGGTACTCTGCATAATATAGACTTGGCAAACCCTGTGAAATCAGAAGATTCCATCTCACACCGGCAATCTTCCTATAGTATCTAAGATTCAAATTAGACCTCTTGCCTCGTTGAATCAATTGGCCTCGTCTTTCAGCTCTGGCTAGATCAAACATTCGATAATGCAAAGACATACGATGCAGAATGTTCTGTCACCCAATAACACTGCTGGGTAAACCGGGCCCAACGCCGGGACCCTCAAAACTTTTCTAAGGATTCAGGGGCAGTTCAAGATTTACAGCAGATGTATATTTCAATAGGAGATGAACCTCGCATAGACATCGCAAAGACCATTCCAATTTACAGAGTCAGTCATACGACTAATCAAATCCATCATGTTACGTTTTAGCCGGGCGAAGTCGGAGGCGCGCGTGTAACTGGGCGCTGACGCTGGAGCAACTATTACCCAACAGTGCATTCTAAAGCCCCGTGATGGTTTGTCTGAGATTTTTTACTTCCCCGTGACAGGACGGCAATGGGGGGCGTCCGGGGCCGCCAGAGCCACCCGGTACGGTACTGGCAATGTATGCGTGCTGTAACTTGTCTAAACTGGTAGGGAAGTGAATCGAAGGGGTCTGGAAGAATGAACCGGGTTCTTTTTTTCTGGGGAATGGATCCATTTGGAGTCTTGGTTAGTAGGGGAGGGGTTTGGGGAAGAAACTGGAGAGATTTTGACGTACTTCTAAAATGTTGATCCAGTCATGAAACTTGGATGTTACGGTATGGTAAGTTATGGAACGGTAAGAGCTAATTAAAGTTATCATCCGTGATGGCAGATGAGATATTATTTTAGATCAGATTCAAATATGTGAGTTCAAGGGACCACAGATCAGACCACAAGTGAATTAGAAACTTGATAACCAGTTTCAAAGGTTCATAGATTCTCTCCGCAAAAATTGAACATGGGATCAGTTACTCGAACGGATAAAGACAGCAAGCACTACGTCAGCCTAGCTCCGTAATCTAAACTCACCGTCACCCATGCCAAGTAAAGTAATGAAATGTACGAAAGAGTACATACCTCGGTGAGGTTACGGTTGTCGGTCGGTCAGCTCCATTACGCGCGTGACGTTAGACTGCAAGGAGCCGAGGTGACCCTCACAGACCAACCTAGGCCTAGGTATCGGTAGGCGATCACAACGGGGAGCTCTGATATTGACGTGATGGAGCTTCACAAGCTTTTTCACAAGCTCGGGAAGTGTTTTCGGTATGCCTGTTTGAGGACAAAGCATAAAGGATTAGATTGTCGCAAGCCAAGGAAGAGATAACCGCACATAGTTATTGGAATTCTGCGAGCATAATTTAAAGGCCCGATCACAACTTTCTTTCTACAACTGACGATTTCATTGTCAACTGTTTCGCGATCTCTGCGCAAGTTCAACAGCTGTACTGTCGCATACTCAACCCAATCGCAGATCCGTACTCGTCTCAATTTGAACCGCACAAGCTTTCGAGTCCGGCCGCCACAAAGCACTGTTCTTCGACTGTTATCATCGTCTGCTAAGGCACCGAATACCAAGCCTATTTATATACGAAACAGCTTCAAACAGACCAGCTACCCTTTGGGATCGTCGTCTGAGAAAAGAGCGAGGAAACTCCAGGAACCACAAAGGTACCACAGCTTCAAAGGTGAGTTGTCAATTTCACTACAAACGCAAGAGGATGTTTCCTATGTTTGCCCTTGGTCCGTTAGGCCTGTCCCTGTTGGGTCGCGAGTTGAGCTCGAGTCTGAGTCAACCACGGCCGCACCCCCTGGGAAGAAGCACAAGCACAAGCACAAGTCGTTTGCGGTTCTGTCCTGTACCTGTATGGTACTGAACCTTCTACCCATGCAGCGATAGCATCAACAAGCAGCAAAAAGAGCCCACCGCGAAAGTTGTCCGGTGAGCTCAGCCCACCTTCTACCTCTGTTTGGCATCGGGCGGCATGCCCCTTCCCCCGAGAGCTCCAGTGGTCCGGAATAACGGCGCCCTATTTGCCCGCCTCCAGCGAAGTGCCTGGGGGGGATATGACCAATTGCATCAGGCCAGAATCTGGTTTACGCAACAGTCATAGCCATGGGGCCGTGTGGATATTCAGTTCTTTAGCCCGGATAGAGAGGCCACTGAGTTCTTGAGATAAGAATCGTTGGGCTCTGTAAGGGATAAGTGCCTCGCAGCAATGATAGTGTCGAGTCCCGAGGCTCTTACACGGGAAGAGTGTTGAGAGAAGCTTCGGAGGCGAATTGAACCATTTCATCGTCAATTCATTGCCCAGAACAGTCTCTTGTTAACTGGCGCGTTCCGTAACTTCCATACTGACAAAAGTCGCTGTTAGGTACCTTTTTTTGTTTTCCCCAAAGACGCACACTCCTACAGGGGCCTCTCACCTCAGTTCACCTGGGCTCAGGCTCGCGAGTCCACCTACCTCAACTTAAGAGACACACCCCCCTGGTTCCACCCAGACCACCGGACACGGCGCAAGGCCCCTCTTCCTTACTTCCTTAACCCCCCTAAATCGAAAATCCTCAGGGCCGCAGCCCACTATGACACCGTCACTGAGCACACCCCGTCAGACTCAGTCTGGCAGCAACACCTCAAGCTCAAGCTCGACTGATAATAAAACGGCGTCGACCTCTTCTTCATCTTCCTCCATCTCTCGTCTCAACTCCATCGTCCGCCACATCTCGCCCAAAATGGTTTCTACTACAAATTTCCCTACCGAAGTCGTGCCCCAGGCTCCTGAAGACCCTCTCTTTGGTCTTGCACGAGCTTACAAGGCCGACAACAGCCCCAACAAGATCGATCTTGTAAGTGGAAGCCCTCCAACACAACCTTTTCGTCTGAAGGGTCCCCAAAGTATGATTGCTCTTGCTAACCTATGCTTTCTCGTTGTTCAGGGTATCGGTGCTTACAGAGACGAGAACGCAAAGCCCTGGGTGTTGCCAGTCGTTAAGAAGGTATGCCACTCTTGTACACCTCGCTGTACTTCACTCTTCACTGCATTGCCGGCCACCCTCCCTCAGTCGTATAACCTTTCAAGCCTCAAAACCCCAGATTGCATGCACTTGCATTGCGCTCCACGAACGCATTGCTCTCCAAGCATTCCCCTACCCGGATGATGCTTGCGAAGCGGATCCGTTCAAGCTCCAGTCTGCCTCATAACCCTCCCATCATTGCGATTTTCGGGTCATGGGGTCAGCAGCTTTCCACAATGAGCTGCCTGGATCCCTCTCATGCAAATATGAGTCACAACATGCCCCAACAGCCCCGCCGCCACGACTTGCGCGCAAACCTTGAGTCTTGGAATTTGAGCTAACCCCACGTGCGTCACAGGCTGATGAGATCCTCCGAAACGACCCTGAGCTCAACCACGAGTATGCCCCGATCGCGGGTATTGCCAGCTTCACATCCAAGGCCGCCGAGCTGGTCTTTGGCGCTGACTCTGCCGCCATCTCAGAGAAGCGCTCGACGACATTGCAGACAATCTCTGGTACCGGTGCCGTGCACTTGGGTGCTCTCTTCCTTGCCAGATTCTACAAGGGCAACCACACTGTCTACCTGTCAAATCCCACCTGGGCGAACCACCACCAGATCTTCAAGAACGTCGGTCACTCAATTGACACCTACCCTTACTTCCATAAGGAGACCAAGGGTCTTGATTTCGAGGGCTTCAAGCAGACTCTTAAGTCTGCTCCTGAGGGGTCTGTCTTCGTTCTTCATGCTTGCGCACACAACCCCACCGGCGTTGACCCTACCCAGGAGCAATGGACTGAGATTGCTGCTCTCATGAAGGAGCGAAACCACTTCCCCTTCTTCGATACTGCTTACCAAGGCTTTGCCTCTGGTGATCTCGTCCGCGATGCCTGGGCTATCCGATACTTTGTCGAGCAGGGCTTCGAGCTTGTAGTTGCCCAGAGTTTCGCCAAGAACTTTGGTCTCTACGGCGAGCGTGCCGGCTGCTTCCACGCCGTTACCGCCCCCGCCGGTGATGCCTCAAACACCATCACCCGCATCGGCTCCCAATTAGCTATTCTCCAGCGGTCCGAGATTTCCAACCCTCCCTTGTATGGTGCTCGCATCGTCAGCACTGTCCTCAACGATCGCGACCTCTTCGCCGAGTGGGAAGAGAACCTGCGCACAATGTCAGGCCGCATCATCAGCATGCGCGATACTCTACGAGCTAAGCTTGAGGAGCTCCAGACCCCTGGTACCTGGAACCACATCACGGATCAGATCGGCATGTTCAGTTTCACTGGTCTTAGCGAGTCACAAGTGATGAAGCTCCGAGAAGAATTCCACATCTACATGACCAAGAACGGCCGTATCAGCATGGCTGGCCTCAATGACAACAATGTCGACTACTTTGCCAAGGCTGTTGACAAGGTAGTAAGAGAGTCTGCTTAGATCTGTATAGATTGAGGTAGAAGTTGAGTGTTTGAGACGGTGTATGAAACTCATGGGACGTGGTCGAATACAAGACCCTGGAAGAAACTCGGCGTTGGGATTACAGCTTTACCATTATTATCGCACCTATCATAAAGGGGACTCTGCAAAAAGCACTGGACGATCCTTGTTTATGCATGCTGTTGACAGCTTTTAATATACCTTGACTGCAAGCCAATGCATTTGCATACTCAACTACTTGGTTCTATCTTTCTATACATGATGTCGTGTGATCGTTATGAAGTAAAACAGAGATCAAGATAACGTGCTTTCTTTGGTTATCATGGATCAAGGGTGCTATCTTGGCGTACGCCAGGCACTGACCCGCAGATAGCATGAACACCTTGATGCCGCTTAAAGAAGGGCGATGTGCGATATGCGATATCCAATACGCGTATGTGATTGGCCCGCCTCTCACCTTGGAAAGACAGGAACTTCCTGCTTCATTAGGTAAAATTACTAAGGTATTCTTGCTGTAGCAGTGACCAAAAACGGACGCAAGCACGGGGATCCTACAGGACAACTCGACAGGAAGAGAGGCTGGGCGACCTCGATAAAATAGAACTCGGGGAAACCTCGCGGTCTCGGAGTGGGAGGTTGCTGTCTTTCTCTGTGTGCTCTCCGGGCTTCAGCGGTATCTATCGGCGGCGCGCGGTATCGAGACGCCGATTCACCGTGAACCTGAAGGGAGGGTATGCGAAGGGTATTGCCGCGCACTCCCTTATCCCCCTGCCACTATCTCCCGTCTGGGGAAGAAAAAACAAACTGTCTAGTTTTTTTTCCCATGGAGAGTCCACCCCCGCATGTCGCGATGCAATTTTTATCCTTCCCCCGCATGGGAGCCGCTCGCTTGTCCGGGGACCAGGGGGGGCGTGTAGCAGCCAATTCCTTGATAGTCGAGTCCAAGGTCAGTCATGAAAGAAAAGATACGGGGGGAACCGGCGGAAGGGAAGTTTTTGACGGTGGAGACGGAGTCACGAAGCGAAGCATTGACTGGGGAAACGGTGAGATACCTTGAAGAAAATCTGACCGTCTGCAATAACTTGCTGTTTGTTCAGTTTCCCTTATGTCATGAGACAGGCAACTTTACAACATAGGATCCATACAGAGCCCCGGCAAACCCCGAGTATCATGAAATTAACTGAAGCGGTTATATCGTACGTACTACGTAGTAGAGTCAAAGACTTTGTATTGTGCCTTGGGCTATTACACAATTGCGTGTCCACTGCAGTGGGTCAGGGAAAAGGTACATTGAGGAACTTGGGGAATTTCGAGACTATCTATCGACGGGATTTGTCCGATACCGGGGGAGGGTGTGTGCCAGAATGCCAGGTCTGGAGTAAGGGAAAGGGAATAGGATCCATATCATGGGGTAAGAGAAACCTGGGTTGGGTCTCGCAATTGAGGATGTACCTTGCGTATGGATATGGTCAACAAGATGGAAATAGTCCGGTGTAAGGAATGGCGTATGGCACATGACTGTTTCGTTATCTGGACCTTGTTCCAAGACTGGCTATCTAGAGTTCGGTTAGACATGCATAATGGGGAATCCTATTTCTAGTCAAGCTCCTGAGGAGCTAGCTGAGGAATCATCAAGATAGTCATTTAGCCGCGTTGGGTAGTGTTTAGATAGAACTGCCACCATAGCACACGCTTGGTGCCGCCGTAATAGAGTGTGTCCTTCAGAGTATTGAACAGGAATAACAAATGACTTAGGATAATACAAGACTCGAGAAACTGCCTTAAGGCTGGCGGTTTTTTCTGACCTGGTAATACACTCTTGAAATGATATGGGCTTCCGTGGGCGGTCACAATCTTGATCAAGATCGACAAGTGCAGCTAACAACACACTCACACTGCAGAATAGCTTGCCTTGGCCTAGGATAAGGACCCTGTGGTTCAAAGTAGATACGATATGGTTAGAGCTTTATGCATCTTATAGAGAGTCCAAAGTTATGGTGACCCCTTTCATTTGCAGGAGTTAGAGCGCCCCTGTGCGACTTACAAATCCTGCCATACCACGCCTTCCCAACATAGGGGGCCAGATAACATCATGCGGTGATTTGTTGCTCTTATGAGTGACTCAGATAGTCGGCAATTAGTCACAGGTTTAGACATTCTCAGACTGTGTTAAGCACAACGGAGACTGAGCGGTAGGATCTGTTATTCATGCCGACTCGCTTGAGGAAGTTTGACAAGAGACTATCTATCCGACATTCTCTCTCATCTATATGGGGTGGAGGAGTGCTCGATACAGCAAGCAGATGGACGAGAGGATGCACATGGGTAATGCTGAGGCAAACAGCATTGATTTTCTGGCATGTTTGTCTAACATGATATTCACTCAGCCTGTGATTCAACAAAGTGTTATGAGAAACAGACAAACTTGTTTAGACATTTGAACTTGTCTTGCTCCAGCATTGTTTTCTGGCGATCCTAGATCAACCTACTTGCCTATATAAAGTGAAGAACATTTTCGTCTCTCTCACAGGCAATGACGATCTTAAACCTCTTCCATTTTACATGCTAATAAGAAGAAGAAACATCATACAAGCTTAACTTACAGTAGCTCATTACGACTAAATTTTGAATTCCATGAGAGATTGTGAGTTGTATGCCATCTTACTTCACTTGAGTTTGATGGTATAAGTGCAAGATAGCTCTCGTTTAGCTCAAAGCTGCGCTGCCTAAAGTGGCAACCCCCCACCACTCATCACTATGCGGCTACATTCTCAACCTCACCAATAATGAACCTCAGCCATGGGGAGAAAATTACCATGGAAGACTCCCTCGACTCCTTCGGGCCCCGAAAGCAAAACTTCAGTCAAGTCGGAGAGTCCACTACCCACACCATCACGAACGCTCCATCCAGGTACACCCTCAGCATCCCGTAAGAAACCGCGTCGCGAGCGCGTGATAGAGGCAGAAGGTATTCCAGACTCAACACTTTCATCAAAACCGCAAAGAAACTGACAATATCATACAGATGCCACACGCAGTCCTTCAACCTCGCCTCCGCCAGAACCACCTAAAGAAAGGTCCATCTCACTCCCAAGCTCACACTCATACCAGACACTGACCAGGCTCAGATTCATGAGACCAGGCCTCGACCACGATGACCGATATCGTATAGTGGAAGACGAATTCGTCAACATGGCTCACCAATTCACACTCCACATTCACACTTCTGAATACAATCGTTTGAAGAATTTGGCTAAACACCAAAACGCAGACACAATCCGTGAGATTGAAAGGCCTGTAGTCGGCGCGCCAACCCTCCTTACACGACATCGTCAGGAGGACGTGCGCCGTAATGCCAAACAGCGCAAGCTCTTAGGTAATGACGCAAATGAGAAGAAGGACTCCCCTTACGTAGGGTCAAGTCTGCAAGGTCTCATGGAGAGTCCCAGAAAGGAGCACAAGTGGATATCAACAGGTCTAGCTGATACAGCAGCAACGAGAGCTTCGGCGGGTTTCGATTCACAGAAGATTAGCCCGCTACGGTTAAAGCAAGGATCCAATTCATCTTCAGCAAAGAAGAGGCAGATCTCTTTGGGCCATGACGAGGAGACCGATGATGGAGATGACTTGGATCTGGCTGCTCCCTCACGCACCGCAGCTGCAAAGGCAGTACGCACGACGCATGCATCCAGTCCAGCCATGCCGCGATCAACTCCACGAACAGCATTTAGTACTCCTCGCACACTGAAATCAGCTATGAACACAACCTCGAGACCGGGCTCTGGCATTAAGCGACCGACAACAGCACCTGGAGGAAGCGAAGCACGTCAGATAACCCAAAGTCGCGATGCTCAAGACGACATCGACGACGACGATCTTTTTGGGATCAACAAACGAAGAATTCAGCGCCAGAAGTCAAGGGAACAGTTCCGCAAAACGAAAGAGAAGACAAGCCATAAATCCTCACTCGATGATATTCCTTCATTCATCTGAGCACATTCACTATCACGGAATCTCAACAGTGGTCAAACAGAGCCATATTGCATGGAAATCAAATCAGTTCTTTTCATTCATGTAAGCTCTATTCTTGCATTGGCCGATCCTCCATTGTAAGCTCATCAAAGTCATCCAGCAACTCATTCATATCAACATGAGGTGCCTCGTCATCCTCCTCAGTCTCAGCCACGCTCATCTCCTCCTCGGCTCTCTTCTTAGCCTTATACAGGGCGAGCGTAGCACGGAGCTCCTCGTCCTCCTCGACATCTCGCAAGAACTGCTCATACTCTTGATCCAAGCGTTCTTGGTCTGCCTTCTTGGGAAGAAGCTCGCCCTCGTCCTTGTCCATACGCTTGAGCTGCCAGTTCCTCTTGCGGTTCTTTCTGCGGCGGGGATAGTGCTTCTTGACTAGCACCACGTCAGGGATTCTCGATGAGTATGTGTTCGAGCTCTCGATCTTCTCGTATTCGCTGTTGTTGAAAACGGTTCCGGCCATCAGGTAACCCATAGCAGAATCACCGGGCTGGAGGAGTCGACCCAAGTGAGTTCTTGTGAAGTATGTTCGGTCATTTGAACCAAGATCTGAGGCACGAGCGACTGTGGCTTCGGCAAGCGTCCACTTGCCCTTCTGGGTTGCTGTGCGGTCGATATCCATGACAATGAACTCAACGAGCTCATGAGTATCGGTGAGAGATAGGAAAGGAGCTCGCCAATAGATGGGTGAGCTGATATCGCAAGTCTGAAGGGTCTGAGGGTCCAACAGGTACACAGAGGTACCGATCTTGTGGCAGAGGAGGAGAGGTGAGATGTTGCCGTTTTGCTTGGCCATCTTGATAGGCAAAGCGACCAAGTCGTCTTTACATATAGGCACCAGCTCGGCCGAATATGTGAACTTGTAAGACGACTTAGAGGTGTGGGTATCGTGAGAGATAAGCTCCTGCGACGCCTTCACCTTGACAGGCACCACGGAGTTGAGGAAGTCGATGAACTTCTCAGCTTGGTTCTTTTGGGCGAAGAAGAAGTCGATACCGTCCTTGGCCTCCCGAATGTTGAGTGTATCTTTGTGTGCGCCGTGCTTCATAATAAGCTGCTCGAGGAAAAGGAAAGTTCGCTTGTGAAGGACCTTTTGACGAACTTGAACAGCAGCTCGCCAAACGTTGGCAGTGTACGACTTGGCACACTCAGGGCACTGCTGGTACGCCACCACATACACAACCTCGAAACTCTGTTGAAGCAGCATACCATCTTGGACGGAATCCTGGATTGTGATCTTGACCTTTACTCGTCGCGAGTGAGGCTCGGTCCAGATAAAGCTCGCGTCCACGATACGGACTTTGTTCAAACCTCGAAGTTTCTTGAGGCACATGGCTAACAATTCGCGGGATTCGGGGGCGGCAACGATCCAGCTGTTGGGGGGCATGAGCCATCGGTCGCAATCTCGGCAGAAGTTGAGCGTCGCCTCTCGCTGGACGCCTTGGGAAATGTCGACGGTAAGCTTGATACAGTCGTAGCAGAGAGCGCCGCTGGAGGCGGTTCCGTCGATCGGGGCACCGCAGTTGCAGCAGAGAATACTGAAGAGACTCAAGTTAGCATTGCGCCCAAGAACAGAACGAGTGCGGGGTGGTAGAAGGAGATCAAGACTCACGTAGCAGCGCCCTGCTGCTGAGAGACAGGGGCTATAGAGATAGGCTGGTCATCCAGATCCATCGACATGTTGGGCAACGATGTCGTGTGAAATTCGATGGTATTGTTTGGGTGGAAATGAATGATGTTCAGTCACTCTTAGAAATCCTAGAGTGGGAGAATTTGGTTCGCCGCCGCTTGATAAGCGCTTATCGGTGGGCAAGAAGGATATTTTTTTGCAGGCGCGGGGCAAAAACTGGAAAATGCAAGTCAAGTGGCATTCTTTCCTCAGAGTCATAAAGTTCAGGGTCCACTTGTTTGGTCATGCCAATCATTGGATGGCCATCGTGCCTTAAATGGATTCTATGTCTTCAAAAGTCGTGGTTTTGATAAAATCAGGTATTATAGACAAAAATGCAAAATGCAACAAAAGCAATGGCTATACAGATCAGAAAATCTTGCTCAGTACCCTCGTCACTTCGGCTGGTTGATCTTCCACTTCCGTCTTCTTCTTCGCTAGGGGAACTTGTTTGAACGATCTCTTGACTTGTCGCACTGAGTTCCCTCCCTCTCCCTCTCCCTCGCCATCTGCGTTCCTCTTCTTGGCCTTTGCCTTGGCTTCCATGCCGTCCAGCATCTTTGCCTTCTCCACGTTCCTGACAAACTCCTTGTTCTCCTTTGTCGACTTGCTGATCTCGGCTCTCATGCGGCTAGCGCGCTCAGCGTTCTCGGCAGCGATTTGTTCTGTGAGGTTGTGCCATTTGAAACCCTTGAGGTATAGGAGATTCCATAAATCGTCGTGGTAGTAGCTGCCCTTCTTACCGCCAATGGTGCGCGCGTTGAGAAGATCGCATACAGCCTTGGCGTCCTTCTTTTTTGTGAACTCGACCCATCCTTCGGTATAAGATCGCTTCTTGTTACCGCCAGCGCGAACGCGACGGGCATGTGAGGCTGGGTCTTCGGGGGCGAGGAAAATGCGGTTAATGGTTCCGTAGGGCTCGAGGAGAGAGCGCAGCTTGGCGGGCTTCATGAAGGGTGGTATGCGGGAGAGGTAGACGACGCCTGACTTCTTGATGGCGGCTTCGGAAGCGACGAGGTTCTTCTTTGTCAATGTTCTTGTGACATCGGGCAGCTCTACCGAAGTTGTGTCCTTTGACTTGCGCTTTGGCTTTTCCGATTTTTCCTCTTCCTTCTCACCACCATTTCCTTGTTTCTCTAAATCCTTTTCGGCCGGCTCGTCCTCATCGTCGCTGGCATCGCGCTCAATGTCGCTACCCATATCATCTTCATCGTCCGAGTCAAGTTTCCGTCGCTTGGCGCCTCGGCCACCCTTTCTCATATCATCGTCCTCAGAATTGTAGCCAACATCGTTCTCTTCATCACTGTCGACCGTATCGAGAAAGTCGTTTTTGGTTTCGGGTGCCATGATGAATGCAATTGGCGGCACTGAGCTTGAGCTGTCTCCAATGTGAGGCTGGAGAATCCTATATCAAAAAAAAGTAGTCCCTGGCTGATAAGATAAGCTTCGGTCGCGCTAGACTCCAGGGATCTAAGTTTGAGTTGGACACGGTCATGTGACTTGGAGGGGTAGCCAACGACGTCACTGATAAGTGGTTTATTATTAGAGGGGAAGAATTGCTCGAGAAGAGCTTTGCAGCAGTTTAAGGCGTAGTACTATGTAAAGGGACGGTTCTTTTGAAGCATGGTGTTCAATATGAGCTATGAGTATTGGTACAGAGCTAGCTTCTTTTTGGTAGTCAAACTGTCTTAAAGAGATTCACCGCAATGTACTTAGCTAACATGCCTTCCTTAGTCTACCTAAGCTTTCAAAGTCTTATCGTGGAGCTTTCTATCGCTATGGTCATGGCTACTCTTTCTTGAGAAGGAGGATACACTTAACTTGGTTTTTGATATCTTGATAGAATCATGGGATCATGGTTCCCAATTAAATCATCATGTCTTATCAAATTGTAGCGGGGTTGAAGCCGCCGAGTTCGGGTTACGTTGGTATACGTGGGGCAAGTTGAAGCACCGCGAGCCGCGAGCCGCCAACCGCCGTCCGTCATGGACGATACAGTACACTCCTGACCATCTCATATACTCCACTTGCACTTCAAATAGTGGCCAACTACAAAGATATAATCTCTTCCACGACCTGTCACTACAACCTCACTCTCTTCCTCACAGCATACCTAATTATACTCACAATGTCTCTCGAAGTCATCACCACAATCTCCCCAAACACAAACGAGCCCATCCTTACCAGGAATGGCGCCTCTCAAGCTGACCTTGAGTCTCTCCCCAAGGTCGCCACTGAGGCTTTCCAGAGCTATCGCAAGACAACGTTGAAGGAGCGCCAAGCTATTGTTCGCAAGTTCCTCGATGGCCTCCTGGCTAAAAAGGACGAGCTCGGTGAAGAATTGACGGTTCAGATGGGCCGCCCCATCTCTTACACACCGGGCGAGGTCGCCACAGCTGTCAAGAGAGGCGAATATCTGCTCAAGATTAGTGATGAGGCCCTCAAGGACACCGACGGCGAGCCCGAGAAGGGCTTCAAGCGTTTCATCCGAAAGGTCCCCGTCGGACCTGTACTCATCATCTTTGCGTGGAACGTAAGTGCTGGCCTCGTTTTAGGGGACCAGAAGCATCTTTGCTGACTCTACATAGTACCCTTACCTTATTCTGGTCAACTCCCTCATTCCCGCTCTTCTTGCAGGCTGCAGTGTAATCCTCAAGCCCTCACCTCAGACACCTACCATCGTGGAACGGGTAACCGATCTCCTAAAGGAGGCGGGCTTGCCTGATGGCGTTTGCCAGTACTTCCACTGCGGCTCTCCCACCCTTATGGAGACCATTGTGCGCGATCCCAAGATCGCCCTAGTTTGTTTCACCGGCTCTGTCGCTGGAGGTCTCGCTGTGCAACAAGCTGCGTCTGATCGCATTGTAAATGTCGGTCTAGAGTTGGGTGGCAAGGACCCAGCATATGTTCGATCAGATGTCGATGTCGATTGGGCCGCTGCCGAGATTGTTGACGGTGCCATATTCAACTCTGGCCAGAGTTGCTGCTCTATTGAGCGTGTGTATGTTGATGACAAGATTCACGACCAGTTTGTTGAGGCCGTGCAAAAGGTGCTCAAGAGCTACAAGCTCGGTGATCCCTTTAACAAGGAGACTCAACTGGGACCTGTCGTTTCGAAGCGGTCAAAGCAGACTGCCGAGGAACATGTTAAGGACGCCGTCGACAGCGGTGCCAAGGATGCCACTCCCGAAAACGAGACTTTCAGCAACCCTCCTACCAAGGGTAACTTTGTGAAACCCACCCTTCTGACCGACGTCAACCACAGCATGCGGGTCATGACTGAGGAGTCGTTTGCCCCAATTAGTAAAGATTCCCGACGGCAGTTGGAGACATTTTGCTGACCAAGATGTAGTTCCTGTCATGAAGGTCAAGGACGACAGCGAGGCCGTCAAGTACATGAACGATAGCGAGTTTGGTCTGACAGCCAGCATCTGGACCAAGGACACAGACAAAGGATACGAGCTTGCTGAGGATGTGGAAGCGGGCACTGTATTTGTCAACAGATGCGATTATCCGGCACCGGTACGTTTTCTGATCCAAGCACAAAGGGTCTCTGCATTATGTGATTACTGACTGACCGACAATAGGATCTGGCTTGGACTGGCTGGAAGAACTCGGGTAAGGGACAGACACTCAGCAAGTTTGGATTTGATCAGTTTGTGAAGCTCAAGAGCTACCACCTGAAGGACTACCCAAACTAAACCAGATAGAGAGGCCGCTATTGTTGATCGAATCCGGTCAAGGTGACTCTGAATAATGAGACGACGGTCTGTGTTGACATGAATCAAACACTTCGCTGCAAACAGTCTGACACTGCCATGATTAAGAACGAAGTAGGTGGTTTGAGAGCACATCATTTCTCTTAGCGACTGTCTCTGGGAAGTGTCTCCCCTGGCGAGGCGGGTGAGACGAGACGTTTTCGATAACGGGCGACCAAGACAAAAAGAGTCAAGTTTTGGTCGTTCTGGGGAATGTTATGTTGATGAGGGATTGCTGCATTCGGAAATCTCTATGGGTGAGTAGTAGAACAATCTGCGACAACTGACGCTACGTGACCTTACACGGTTAATTTACTTCTTAACGAATAGAGGAAAATATTGCTGAAGCTGAAGCTATTCAATACTGTTTATTTCCTCGCCCTGGATTGAGCTGGGCGACTTTTCCCGCCTCCCTTTGTTGCTGTTACACGAGATTAGGGTTGGGCTTGGGCTTGGGGCGCCAGGCGCCAGGCTTGAGGCATTGAGTATATGATATTCGACCCCCTTGTACATGGACGTAATTTATCAGAGGCAATAAAGGATATGATATTTGCAACCGTGCACTTTTTCGTCTCGTCTCGTCCCTACTATAATGCCACTTTTAGTCTCGATATAGTCCCAAGTCGGGTTCTCCTTGCGGCCCTTTTTTCCCCTTCACTCCCGTCGCACCACGAAGCGTCGTTCAGCTGAGACATCGAATGGAGAACGAACCCACCCTGCTCGCCTGGGCCCCCAAAAATTAGGTGAGCGTGAAAGTCGTTGGTGGCGGGCCTGCACAGGACCCGAGACACTGGAATTCCAGCGACTTGGATACATTCCAGAAGGAAACGTCAGCTTAGCCTTGACCGCTGGTGCTCAGACGGGTTCAGGGCAGTCCGCCACTGTTGATTTGCCTGTTTTCACTTCCACAGTGATGTGCGTGCGTGCGTGCGTGCGTGCATGCGTGAATGCAAGTGTGCGTTGTGTTCCATGTGTTGTCTGCATCTCCTCCCCTTCTTGTTTCCCTTTGTTCAAACTCGTATATTTAATTTACATACATATATCCTCTTCCTAATTTCTTGTTCCGTTCTTGTGCTGTTACATCTTTCCAACCCATCACATTCCTTTCCTTCATCAACTGTCCTGCTCTGTGAGGCTTATTATAGGCCAACCTCCAGACTGTCTCTCACTTATACACATTCTCTTCTCTCAGCCTCCCCCATTTTATCTACATACCTCAGCTCCTCTTCTCTTCTCTTGTCTTCGTACCTGAGACTCGGATGATCGTCTTTGTATCAGAAACATACCAGAGTTCAACTCCACCAACCACTCGCTCGCTGACTCTCCTACACCACTACTCTCCAAAAGAGCCACATGCCTTTCCCCATCTGACATCCACTTCTTTGTCCTCAGCTAGACCGTGAATTTAAGAACAAAACGAGGTTTCTTTTTTAATTTCCCGCCTTTTCCTCTCTCCCGTCCAAGAATTCCAATCTAGTACCTTTTTCACTCAGCCTCTTTTCTCCCAACACTTCTTTTAAACCTCATCTCAGCCTGCCTCGTTCCATCTTGCTTCATCCCCAACTCTTGAACAACTCTCCACATACTCACTCGCAACTATAACTATAACTACAACTACAACTACAACTACAATTGCAAACCAACCACCTTTTTGGGCTGTTTCTATATAAGAAGCCTCTCAAACTCAAAGTCGACTTAATGGGATCCGCTGCTGTTTATCCTTCCGAGAGACGTGATCCTCGGTGCTTTCATCTTCCATTGAATCGACTTCGATCTTCAAAGATGCATATCTCGGATGACTTCCAGACGCTGTGCGAGCGTGTTCAAACAATGGTTCGCCAACGACGCCGTAAGGAGAAGCGTCACATGGAGATTGTACGTCTATACCGTCAACCATCTTGTTCTTGGCTAATTGTTTTTCTTTCAGTCTGCACCTTTTGGCTTCGAAAAGAACCCAGTCAACCTCCCAGGGGTCTCAGAGGAGCAGTAAGTCAATACTTCTACATCCGCTACAAGATTGATAGCTAATAATGCAAAGGCTCTCTATGCTTCGAGAACAAGCTGCCGCCAGTCGAATCGGCATCGCAGACCCTCCCAGTCCTACCGCCCCTCGCTCGCCCTGCTCAACCTCGAGCCTCTTCTCCCATCCAGTCCGACCTCCCATCAAGACTGTCTCGACATCCACTTCTCTCTCGTCCACAGACAGTCTCCGCTGATCGAGTATGGGCACTTATCATCATGATTGTTTTTACCGCTATTAGAGGTTTTATCAGGGGCGTCTTGAGAAAGGAAGCACATCACTGGCTTGGGTTTACGGAAAGGAACCACTGTACGATACACGTGGAATGGATTGGAATGGAATGGTAACGGAATTGGGCGGATCATGGGGAATTGGGCATCTACGGAACCACGGGAACAGCAACCTTACAGAATATCATCATACCCGGCGTAATCTAATCTGATTAATTCTTTCACCAATACTATGGCTCTCAACTTGTCCCACTGACACCCCTAAATCAAGGGTTCTGTGCTAAAATGTACCGGTGTCGCTTAGGAATGTGAATGGAACGATGTCGTTGACGGGGAGAGTGACATGCGGTTTCATTTGGAAGTCTAAGACATGCATGCATGGATGCATGGATGCACGCATGCGTCCATCCTCGCTTCTCGCTACTATATTCTAGATCACTGCTAATATTTTAGATCCAACCGGCGTACACGTCCAGACTCTCGGAACGAACGCCTTCCATCTCCCCCTTAACGCTTAGTAACTTGACCGTTGTACCCTTCTCCTTAGCCCACTTGTCCAGGAACTCCTCAACTCGCTGCTTCGTATCCTCATCATCCTTCATCAGGAGAGCCAGGGCATCGTAGCCGCCCGCACCAGGGACGACACCGCCGTAGACCCCTTCCACGGTGCTGAGGCCGTCGAGGAGCTCTGTCTGGCTTTCGGGCTCGATGGGGACGTCACTGGCGCTACCCATCTGTCTAATCATCTCTCGAACAGCTGTGATTTTCCCCGGCAGATTCTCGACGTCGCCAGCATTGAGAGTAGCAATCAACTGCTCATTGCGCTTCTGGAGCTCATCCCAAAGCTTCTTTGACTCTTCTGGGTTCGATGACTTCCACTTGAGGACCTTCTTGACCATACCAACCGTCTTACTTCCACAGTCCACATCGCACATACGCAGAACAACTCCCTTGGGCATTATGACTGCATCCTTGAGAACCTCTACATCCCAAGTCGACTCGTCGTCGACGAGCTTGACCAGAGCGTCTGCGAATCCAGCCGCACCGGGCTCGGGAATTGAAGACAGCGTCTCGGGAGAGAAGCGTCTGTATCTGCAAGATCCATAGACAGCGGTTGCAACGTCGAATCCCGAGCCGACCTTGCCTTGCGCAGCACAATGGGCAGCCTGAGCCAGGTTGTGAAGCGTCCTCTTTCCCTGGTCAGACTGGATGTTGAAGAGATCTTCTGGTAGGTAGTGAGCCAGCAGAGCAGCAGTCAGTGAAGTGACGAGAGCAGCAGATGAGCCGAGGCCCGTCTTATTGGCATCTCCCAAGGTCACAGGGAACTTGGCAAAGCGCCCTTGACGTGTGCTCTCGGATTCAGAGTGCGAGTAGTAATCATTGTCTGCGAGGATGATGAGACGAGCAGATGCCATGCTGTGACTTGGACGGTGCTTGGCCACTCGGTCGATGTAGGTGAGTGCATAGCTGAGAGTTGTCTCCACGAAGGGATTGGGGTTGATTTGTGCTCCTCTGCTGACGAGTGAGTAAGATGAGGCAATCATGTATAAGATACAGCTTCCTGCGAGTAGTTCATGATTGGCTTTGCTTCCGTGGTGATCGTCGTCCAATCTATCATGAACTCCTATCGCTCTGAGGACTGGCAACTCATCCAGTCTCATCGACGGGGATATAGCCTCGCATTGTTCGCTCATTCATATAAAGGAAAGGTTACTTACACCTGCAACTGGGTAACTTTGATACCGCCTCCCTCACCAGCCAGGTGATAACCATACCGCCATTGTGCCTCCAGGAATTGCGGACTATCAACCACAATCTCAGTGAGCTGAACGCCAGCAGTCGTGTGAATGTCTCCAGCAATAATGTTGATACGAGCGTCGAGGCCGAATACAAAAGCCGTGTACTCCTGGTCCAGTACGAGGTATCCGCCAGCGAGGAAGACCTTGCCGGGAGCTGAGACAGCGATGGTGGGGTGGTGGAGGGACATTGGATATGTTATGTCTATATAAGAAGCCTTGAATGGACGGGAAATGAGAAACAATATATATTCAGGTGGTCAATTGAACAAAAGAGAACGGAAGCAGTCACTCTCTCAGTCGTGAGTAGACTCCTTACTTTGAATGCATGAGCAACGCAACCCAACAGATGAGAAGAATCATCAAACTCCAGCGGGGCCTCATTTCTGGACTGTACAGTGCATGTGACTTTGACACTGTAGTCAATTCATAAGGTACCTAGCCACAAGACAGACAATCACCCAATAACAGCAGAGTTCACCAGAGTTTCAAACCAAAACTACCCGGGTCTAGTCAACACCAACAGTATCGTGATGATGCCAATTAAACGTCGTACAATCAACTGGTAAAAGCCTCAGGTTCCTACTTGTCCCAGCCAAGACATGGCACCTTTGGACACAACCACCAAAGCTTCATGAGCTCAAATTGCATCACTACAACGACAGCTTTATTTGATGGCAATATTGCCATTTCTTCGTTTCTTGTATTGTATTGGTGGTACAAGCAGCAGGACCCCATACTCTGCTTTTCCTTGACCAACTCTCTTCTTGGCCTTCCTCTCTCCTCCCAGCTGGCCCTGTTCCCTGGCTCTTTTGGTCCCTCTATGCTGCTAAAATGTAATGTAGTATAATGATTTCCCTTTCTTGGAGTGGTGATGATCTATCCAGGGAACGTTCGGCCCCTAAATTCAATCATTCAGAGGCAAACGCTCCACGTAAAGTCCCATTTTTGTTCCCAAACGCCGTCCCTTTCCAGGGCCCAAGAAGATCCAAAGCCTCTCGAGCATGGCACTTCATCAAAATGCCTTTCCTGTATAAACACAACCAGCCCAGCCAACCCAATCCAACCCAATCCCGCCTTCCAACCAGTACAATAGGGTATCAAAGAAATTACGCCAACATTAAAAGAACATTACCACACTCCCATCACGAACCCCACATCGTAAAAGTCGTCTACTCCGAAACATCATGTCCTCCGCCAAGAAGCTCCAGGACCTTGTTGACGACAGCACTGGGGTAACCGCGGGTGAGCATCTCACCGACAACACCCTTGGCCTCCTCTCGCTGCTCAACAGCCAGATAAGCTCGGGTCATGGCCTCGTATGTGCTAGGTTCGCGCTTCTCTCGGCCAACAGCATCGTAGATGCCTTGAGCTTTCTCAATCTTCTTCTCAGCAGCCCAGCCGTGAATCAAAGTGTTGGCGATGTAAGGAGTTAGTTCCACACCCTTGCTTCGCATGTGAGCAAGCACAGGCTCAGAAGCAGCAACCTGGTGGTTGGCAACCATAGCCTCGAATAGAGCTTGATACAGGCTAGCACTAATGGGAACGAGAGACTCCTTGACAACAGAATCAAACATCTTCATGGCACCTTCCATGTCGTGGAGGACACATCCCCTGGCGTGGATGAGAGAAGCATAGTGAACAGGCTCAACGCGTTGACCAGAGGCACGGATCATACCGAGAACCTCCTCGGCAGCATCCATGTCCACAGGATCAAGAGTAGCGTGAGTATCGACCAGAAGCTTATAGGTATGGGCGGTAGGGGCAATGCCCTTTGCCTTCATGCGCTCGTAGTAAGCCAAGACCTTTGTCTTATCTCGCTTTGTGGTCAGGAAGAATTGCATCATGCTGTTGTAAGGAGCAGGACGAGCCTTGTAGTTAGGCATCGCCTCCATCTCGTCGAACAGTGTTTCGGCGAACTTCTCATCACTGACTCGGCAGAGTGCATTGACAATAGTACCATAGGTAACCGATGTAGGTTTGATTCCGAGAGCTCTCATCTCAGCGAAGTAGAAAAGGCAATCGTCGATGCGACGAGCCTTTCCGAGCTTGCCGATAAGAGCGTTATACAAGAATGAACTGGGTTCAACACCCTCGGCCTTTGCCCGGTGGAAGATACGGACAGCCTCGGAAGCCTCGTCAAAAGTCTTGGTCGAATCCTTAAGCGTGGTGATGTAGAGACCGAAAGTGTTGGCAGAAGGGCTAGCGCCGATTTCCAACAACTCCTGGTGGAATTGCTCAGCTCGTCCACGGTTACCCACGGTCAGGCAAGCGCCGACCATGGCATCAAGAATGCTAGACCATCCATAGCGAACAACAGCATAGTGAGGCATGATGGGCATATCAGTGCGAGCCATGCTGAGAATGTCATGGCAAAGATCGAACTTGCCATCGCGAGCAGCGGCAGAGATAAGCTTGGCGTAGGTAATGTAACGAGGATGTCGGCCAGCACGTCGGATGTTACGGAATCGGTTCAGTGCCTCACTGAGACGAGGTCCCTTGCGACCATGGTTACCCTCAAGATCGTCTGCAATAAGAGAGGATCCCTTGAAGTCAGTGTTGTGGGCATAAGGATCGTAGGTATCCTCGAAGGTGGAAGCTGCAGGCGTCGACAGATAAGGAGAAGCGGTCATAGGCTGGAAGCTAGCAACTTGAGAAGCGATCTCGCGGGGATCGGGGATGCCACGAGTTTCCATAAATCGAGTGACGAACTCGACTCCTTCGTCAACCTCTTCGACAAGATGAGGTTGAGTCTGAGAAACAGAGGCGCGAATACGCTGAAACATCATCTCTGACTGTGCCAATCCCTCGGCGACTTGGCCAGAGCCAATCATGGCCACGGCATACATAGCTGTAGGCTCGATGAACGTAAGATCCACCTGCACAGCGGGGTTACATAGGACTTGCCAGTACTTGGAGGCACCAACAACATCGGTCTGGCGGACATTCATGGCGAGGAGAGCAGTCGCAGGAGTAATCAAGTCATCTGCGTAAGGGGGCATAGCACTGTAGGCTGCTACAGCGGTGTCCGTATCACCCTTGTCGGCAGCAATAGTTGCAATCTCACTCATGGCCTTGGCACGAGCTTCATCCGCGACGGACCGAGCCCATTCTAAAGCCTCCTGGTAGATACCACGGGTGATTAAGCCCTTGACGAAACCAGTGGTGATCAGGGCATCCTTGATATCAGCAGCGCGGACACCATATTGGTCGACGATTTTCTGAAAGAACTTCATGGCGCCTTCAATCTTATCAGTGACCACGTAGGCATTGATGACCGCGGCATAAACCTCTGCATCGAGTCGGTCGTTGAGAGTAGTCTCTCCATCGTCGTGGGCAATGGCCAGGTTGCGGTATTCGTTGTAACATTCGACAGCACTGACCAGATCTCCGGACGAGGCGAAAGCAGTGACCATGGTGGGAAACAGAGCGGCGTAAGGGACGATTTGGCTTCCCTCCATGTGCTCATAAAGACGCAGCATGTCATCAACGCGTCCAGCTTTGGCACATGCGGTAATAAGCTGGTGGTAAGTCTCGGCGGTGAAGTTGGCAGCATCAGTGTTGACTGAAGTGTCGAACAGCTGGATTGCGAGATCGAGGCGGTCGTCCTCGCAAAGAATGGCATGCTCGAGTTCATGAGACGCAAGCATGAATTGGCCAACCTGGTCCATGCCACCAAACCGGACTCGCTTGGCCTCCAATACAGCCTTCAGCTCAGCAACCTCGAGACATCGGGATGCCAGGAGGCCAACGAGAATGTTAAAAGTCTCGGCATCTGGTGAAACCTTCCTTCTAAGCATGTCGGCATAAACGTCAAGAGCCTTAGATACAATCTCGATCTTCTTCATAGGGATATGGATAGCCGACAGGAGGAGAGCATTGTAGGCACCGGCGATAGGCTGCACGCCAGTCGCCAGCATTGCCTCAAAGACTGCGGGAATTTCAACATATCGTCCATTCTCAGCGAGCTTGTGAAGATGGTCGGCATAAGACAGAGACTGGGGGTCCGCAGGAGGAGTGAAGCTGCGAGCGACACTTGCTGGAGTTTGCGACCTGGAAACCACTGGAGATCGTGACTTGAAACCAAGACTAGACACGGGTCGTCCTTCAGAAGCAGCATTCTCAGCTGCTTCCTGTAGGCTCCGTACCTCGATCTCCCTCTCGAGCGCAGCATCGATATGCGCAAGAGCTGCCTGATCCTCAATCGACAGGTTCGATTTGACCTCGGCATCCTCAATCAAAGCCTCCTCAATAACATCTTTGGCAAGTCCCTGGTCCTTGGTGAGAATGGAAGCAGGAGTAGGCTTCCATTCAATGCTCTTTTGGAAGTCGAATTGGGTCCATTCGGAATCGATTTCACCGGTGGCCTGCTGGTGCTGCAGGGCCTCGAAGTACGCGTCTAAGCCTCCATGGTTCTGGGCGGGGCGATGCTCAACGGACGGGAGGCCCGAAGATGCTGTGCGCTCAGTGTGGAAGGCAGAATGAAGCTGTAGGTTGGAGAAGCGACCAAGTCGGTTGGTCTTTCGTCGTACAAAGCTAGGTCGATTCTGAGAGTTGAGGACGTGCGGGTGAGCGGCAGCAACAACGGATTGGGCGTAACCGTGTGTTGTGATAGACTTTGCGAATGTTGATCCTTGACGGACGAAATTCGAGTAGAGGCTGGAGTATGTGGGCATTTAGAAACCACCCAGGGGGAAGAGAGGAGACTATAGAGCCTCTAGGTCAGAAACAAGAACAATCAGGGAAGTGGTGACGATGCGTCTCAAGTATATCCAACTGCCGTTGGCATTGTGCCTGAGCAATACCAAACCTGGAGTGCAGTGGAACGATTATGAGATGTGTGTCGGGCCATGCGATCTGGGGAGGCGTGGAGGAACAGTGGTGTGTGGTGGACCAACAAAACGCGACAATTGAGTTGGAGGTGGCACTTACATTAGAAAAAAAGAGGAAATATCAATTGCAGGTTCATTTGACAGCAAGGACGCCGTCAAACAAACGCGCAGACCAGATTGATAGAATAATTATGAAGGGGGAGGGAAGATGTGAAGAAATGAAAAGAGATCGATCGAAAAAAGAGACGAGGAAAAATTAAGTCGTCCGGGGTTGGTTGTCTTGTCCTCGGGTGTTAGGATGGATGGGATGGAAGACGAGGGTGAATATTCGACATGGACCCGGGCCTTAGGATCGGGGGAGTGGCTGCCTTTTTTTCTCTTCGCCTGAGGTGCAGTGGAGTGGATACCTTGGCGACACTTTTACTGTCAAAGTTGCCCAGTTACGTAGGAGAGTGTATGCGTCAAGAGGCAGCTTACAAGAGTCAGTGTGGGGAAACCCTCTCCGGAGCCCTCACAACGGAGCTTGTCACGGTCAACTATCCACTGAAGGAGCTTGCTCCACGGCTTGTTATCGCTACAAAGTACTTGGACACCTCTGTATCTGCAAGTACCTATCGATGATGGCTGCGCGGCCGTAGCGGCCTTGTCGGGGCGCGGACTTCGGGTCGTTGTTGGATGCGGCCTACAGAGACTCCGCAGTGGCTCTTTCTGTGGGTGTCGACAAGGGTTACAGTGTGCTCTCCCAGCTTGTGGGTGCCTGGGACTCCATCGGAGACAGAAGCAGGTTCTGGAATGACTCAAGGCTCGGGGGCTGTAGACAAAGTTATCTCCAACCCGACCCGTCTCATTTTCTCTCACTCACTGAAGCTCCCTAGAACCTCCGGAGGCAAAGCTTCCAGGCGACGAGTGAGCTTCAGGTGAACAAGTGAGTGACAGACAGAAAGAATGCAACCATTTGTTTGCGGGGGTATCTAATGCATGTGGCAACGATTCATACTGCTTAGTCTATTACACGCGCATTCACACCGATCATTGATCCTAGAAGCCATACATAGATGATGCTTGAATTCCCACCACTCGCATAATGTATCCATCTCTGAGCAGAACATCCAGCGCAGCAGCAAGACCACTTGGTCCTGGCGTCTGGAGAACCCGTTGGAAGAGCTTGATGTTGGCTCGGCTCGACCAATCAGCTTTCATCGAATTTTGGAAACTGCCTCTCGTCCGGTCATGAAAGTTTTTTCTTCCTTGCTTTTTATAGTGGTATTCTTTTATTTGTCGATCTCATCAGTTGCTTTTTCTATGGAGGATCATCAGGAAATACATATCATATCATCCATAACTGAACCACCTATATATTCTCATATGCAGTATTTTCGCAGTTTCTGCTATTTTATTGAAAAAGTGCATCCGCATTGACAGACCCTTCTCCGCACACGACCCTTGGTCTCACCGTAGGTGTAGGTGACGATTTTAGCGAGGAGCGGAACCGTTTTCTAGACTAGAATTCAGAACATGCATCCATCATCAACCTCATCGAGAGTCATTGACTAAACAGCCACCAACTCTTCAATCTCTAATGGTGGCCAGGGCGAGAACAAACCGGTGCTTTTTATCCAGCCCTCCCTGTCTTAGACGTTGATCTAATGAGCTTCTATTGGTCGAAACCGTTAGCGTTGAGACTTCGTGGGAGAAGCCGGAACTCCACGTCCAGCCTGTCGGGTCACTGCCAGATGTCCCGCCAGAGGACACTTGTCTAAGTTCTAGCCTTCCAAGGGGAAGCAATAAAGCTTAGGATTCATTGTCTAAGTGATAAATATACTGAGGTAAACTTAGTATATCTTGTTAGGGCTTTAGTCCAGTTTATTTTGGCACCCCAGTTCAACGTCAGAAGTTTTCTTGCCCCCTGAGGGGCCTTCTAGCAAGGGTATTTCAGTTCTGCTCAGCTTGACTTCTATCTTTGTGTTGACGGACAGGGCATTGTGAAGGTGGATCTCAGCAATGAACCATTCATGATAATGGAATTACGGATATCAAACGTAAAATTTTGGCCATATCCTCGGTTAAAGATAAGATAATTGTTGAAAATTTGGTTGATGGATTAGTGCCATTACACCACGAAGAAACATCACGAAATTGAGAATTTGGTGGAATCTACACAAGGTGTGGCGAAAGCTTGTAGCCTCAACCAGGTTGTGTGAAAATACCGGCTGTCAGCTGCTACAGTGTTGCAACAGAGTGAAACGCACAGCATCCTTCAAGAAGGGGACCAAAAGTACTGTATTGTACCTACTTACGCACCAAAGTCTCACCGGATTCTCTGCCGGGGCAAGTAGCACAACTCCGTCAAGGTTCCGTTTGCCCTAGCCACAGCCTCTCTGTCAGAACAGCAAGCATGTTGTTCATGATGACCAGTCATTGTAGTGTGGCAACGCCAGTGAGCATCTAATCAGTCCCAGCCTCATGAGGAATGTGAAAGACGGATCAAGCTCTAACTAGTTTTGCTTCACTTGGAGATATCATCACAAGAGAATACCTATCATAGAAGCATCTAGTTATAAGAGCTACCATAAAAGGACATAGATTCTTCAAATAATTATAGATACTCATCAATAATCACACTGGCCTATACAGAGTTCCGTCTCAGACTTGTTCCCCAGCCATCTAAAGTCAGGGCTGTGGAGGAGTGGCAGAACTGTCCTGCCACAGGGCTGCAATTTTGGCCCGTCACAGGATCACTACCAACGAAAAATACCCGTTTACAACGGATGCCACGGATCACTATGGATTATGGCTAAGAACCCCCTAGCTTTTCGCTTGTCATCTTTCAGGTCTCGCCTAAGGCGACGGGTTAATAGCCGAGTCCGATCGGGTGTAAGCACATGCCCAGCATTTTCGCTTTTTAAGTCCATGAATATCCGTCCTCGAGTTACCGATGAGGTTGTAGTGCATCTGATGGTTCGCCCGGGTATCAATAGGCTATCGCTTATCAATCTTTGGCCATCTCCGGCGCGGGATGCAAAATGCTGATCACCTCCGGCACGACGGAGCAAAGTTACGAGCGGCTTATGGAAGAGGGATGTTTTACTCCGAACTATTCTCAATAACGTACATAGACAAGTCAGATCTGTGGCATTCGTAGTTGACGTGTAACTACAACCCTCAATGTCCCTCGGTTTGCGCATACCTGACGTAGCACTGATTTACTAAAGGGTTTGTGCTTCCGTAGATTAAGATTGCGATGCGTATCACATGAAGGAGTACGGAGTAGGACCGCTGCACAAGCAATATTGGCATTCGCAAGGCCTCCCTTTGCTTACGCGGACCGAATTTGCGATTGCGGGATCGAGAATATGCCTCGTCGCACTCATTTAACTCTCTGCGTCATCTCGTATCGATCTCTTCCTCTTGAGGAATCTCGGGGAATTTGAGATGACTCAGGGGGCTGTCGGTCATTTGACAGCGAAGACCCGGGACTTTTCGATGTGCATCGCCCAGAGTGCCCTGAATGTCTAGATTCCCGATGGTAGTGGTCATGAGACAGTTTTCAGTTTCCGTCATGACAGCTTTGCTTTGGATTTACGAAGGAGCTTCTTCGCCTTTTTTGGCTCACGCTGTCAGCCTGTAACCATGAAGCCAGGCAGGGCAGAGCTGCCGAGATCTGAGAGTCCAGACCGCATCCACAATTCTTATCTTATCGATATAAACCAGATAAGATAAGATACTCCACTCTTTATTTTTTCTTGCGCATTGTATCGAGAATATCTTATGGCCCATGTGAAACCTCGATAGCAACACCAGCATCGCAATCATGGCTGACGATGGAATGCTTCTGAATTTTGACCTAGGTTCGGGTCCAATTAAGCCCCAGGTCAAGTTTAAGGGTGGTCGATGGCGTGACAGGAAGCAGGCAGAGAAGTCAGCAAGGATAGCTTCTGGGAAGACACCGCAACCCAAACCTTCCGGAGATGGTTTCGATGAGGGCAGGTCGTCAAAACGCCAAAGAACAGATGATGGAGGAGGAGATCATTCATTTGATTACAAATCACTCAACAGGAATGGTGCACGACCAAAGTCCACAGACAACGATGGCCACGGAGGTTCAGGTCAACATCGCAACCAGCAGTCAGATCGCAAATCTAGACAAGTCATCTCACGACTCTTCTCATTCAACCCCGCACAGACGACAGAGGGGGAGGAGAAGCAAGCAGAATGGACAGCTCCCGAAGCGACCAATGCGCCTCTATCAGATGTTGCAAACTTTGGTACATTGACGATTTCTGCCCGACTTGTTGACGAGCTAGGCAAGATGAACCTGGAGCGACCCACGGCTATTCAGAACAAGGTGATTCCGCACATGTTAACAAGTAGCTCCGATGCCTTTGTGCAAGCCGAAACTGGTTCTGGAAAGACTCTGGCATACCTGTTGCCTATCTTACATCGTGTTCTACTTCTCAGCGAAAAGGGGAAGGCTCAGATTCATCGAGATTCTGGTGCTTTTGCCATTATCGTTGCGCCTACTCGCGAACTTGCAAAGCAGGTTCACACAGTTCTAGAGAAGCTCATCCGACCGTTCCCATGGCTCGTCTCGACAGCGATTACCGGAGGAGAATCTAAGAAGGCGGAAAAGTCTCGCATACGAAAGGGTGTCAACTTTTTGGTCGCTACTCCTGGACGACTCGCTGATCATATCGACAATACAAAAGCGCTTAGCCTCAGCACGGTTCGATGGTTGATTCTTGATGAAGGTGATCGACTCATGGATCTGGGTTTCGAGGATGACTTGAAGAAGGTCATCACGGCTATCAAGGCGGTCGACGTATCCGACAAATTACCCGATGGAACACCGCTCACGGCCCTACCCGAACGAAGAGTTACAGTACTGTGCTCAGCGACAATGAAGATGAATGTACAGAAGCTGGGAGAGATGAGTTTGGCGGATGCGACATTCCTGGCAGCAAAGAAGGAGGAGATGGAGCTGGATGTGGAAAAGACGGAAATGAAGGCGCCCGCACAGCTTCACCAGTACTACTCTGTTGTCCCGGCCAAGCTTCGACTCGTCACTCTTATCTCGTACCTCAAGGCGACATTCTCTCGGCGTGGAAAGACCATGAAGGCAATCATCTTCATATCTTGTGCCGATTCCGTCGACTTCCACTACGAACTTTTGCGGGACCCCAACAACAATGAGGCACCTGTTGCAGGCTCCAAGGATGCAGAGTCGGTCTCGAAGACAGTGGCAAAAGCAGCATACATCACTTCACCAGCAAGTCCCGAGGTTGTTCTGCACAGGATGCACGGATCTTTGTCGCAGCCCGTTCGCACAGCTACATTACGATCGTTCTCGGCTTGCAAGTCTCCATCTCTTCTGATCACCACCGATGTTTCCTCGCGTGGTCTTGACATTCCGTCGGTCGATCTGGTCATCGAGTACGACCCTGCGTTCAGTTTCGCCGATCATATCCATCGTGTTGGCCGTACTGCTCGTGCTGGTCGACCCGGCGATGCTTTATTATTCCTGCTCCCCGGAACCGAAGAAGGATACATCGAACTCCTAAAAGCGTCAACACCACCAACACCGCAATCCTACGACTCTATTCTCCAGAAGGGGATGATGACGAAACTCGAATTCCCGGTTGAGACGTCTGCGAAACCGGAGGATGGGCAGTCCTTCCACGACAAGGCGGAGGCCCTTCAGCTGCACATCGAGCAACGTCTCCTGACGGACACCAAGCGACTAGAGCTTGCTCGAAACGGCTTCAAGTCCCACATCAGGGCATATGCTACGCATACCAAGGAGGAGAGAAAGCACTTCGACATTTCAGAATTACACTTGGGACACACGGCAAAGAGCTACGGTCTGAGAGAGGCACCCGGCGGCATCGGCGCAGGTGTGGAGAGGAAGACTAAGAAGCGGACGAATAAGGGTGTCGAGAAGAATACAGAACAGGCAGCTGGGGACGAAAGGCAAAACCAGAACATCATCAGGAAGAAGAGTATGATGCTGATGAATTCCGCGGCAGACGAGTTCAACATTGGTTAGATGGCGCATTCCTTGGTTCGGTTGAGTTTCATTAGAGCAGCATAACTAAAAGCCGGGCACGATGATCATGCCCATGTTGATTTTTCCACATCTTCCTATGACATTTACACATCTATTCACATTGCTCCTGCGTGCGCGTCCAACGTCATGGCCTTCCAAGGTCTTGTCGCCATGACGATGCAACTCGACATCTCGCATCGCACAGAGATCTCAAGGTGCGCATCGAAACCTGCACGATATAAGTCGTGATTCTCTTGCTCGGCCAGTCACAGCCTCACAGTCTGACAGCTAACGGACAAATGCGCCACAAAGGGCATCTCTCCGGCCATTCAAGGGTCCAGAGGTCCAGACCATGACATAAACCCACCATGGCAATTGTCGAGACATGCCTGCTAGTAATGCTCTTCTGCCCTATAGCATCACTGACGAGGGGCACCTCTACATGCATCTCAAACAACGCAGCGTAATTATGTGTCGAGGGACGTCATTTGAAGTGCGGGAGGGATGCTGTGTGGCTGGTGCTTAGGTGTTGATCCAATGAACCCGGCCGACTTGGAAGGATACGACGTCATTTGATGATGTAATCTGGCTGATGATTTACAGGACAAGATATTGCTGAGATTCCGATGAGAAGAGGAAATACATTTAAGAGAGGCTTCTTTCCACTGATCCTGCAGTTATTCATCTGTAATCTACAAGATCTCAAGCCTCAACCCAAATCTTAGACACAAGCACCACACTACCAAAACTATCCACCATCACCACCCACCTAACATCATCATGAACAACAACAACAAGAACAACAACAACAACGTTGGCGAGACAGTTGGAGGAGGTCTCAACTTCCTCACAAGTGCCGTTGGAAACACTGTCGGTGGTCTCGGCCGCACAGTCGGCAACGTAACTGGAGCTGCAACTCGTGGTCTAGGCGACACGGTCACCTCCGCGACTGGGGACGCTGGCCGCCCTCTCGGTGATGGGCTAGGCAATCTCGGTACTGGCGTACAGGGCGGACTCGACAGCATCTCCAAGGGTGTTGAGAACGCTGGACAGTGGAAGAAGCAGTAAGGAATCACAACGATATTACGATAACGACGGGAGTAGGAAGAATGTAATTATTTGGGACTATCACGACGGAGTGTAGGATTATGTTTTGAGATAATACCAACACAACTACTACTGAGCTTTACATCTATGATCGATTCGTGAAATCAGTAACCATATTTGTATTGCCGCCTTATATGTTTCACGTTTCGCCCGTAAGAGCGCGTCCTGACAACTCGCCAGTTACCGTCTATTTACCTGCCATCACACACTACATAGCTCTCGCAAGATGGGAGGTCCGGTTATCGTTTCTATCTAAGAAAATTCTTCTTCATGACCCAGCATCAAGCCGAGCACACAATGAAAGATGGGTTATAAATCAAAAATTACGCCTCTCATGGCCCCGAAGGACAATGAAGTGCGGACGACTCCGCGATGTGCAATGCAGGCCGTCACACACTGAGGTTCCTCATTCATGAGCGAGGAAACTCCAAGCAAGGTAAGTATGAAGAAGAAAAGAAAAGAGAAACAGAATAGAAGAGGCAGCGCGAGCCTATATAGAGATATTTTTGAGATGGCCCGTGCGCTGTTGACTGCCTCAGTTGCCAGGCCAACAGGAGCTATGGGCAGCTGCACGTGACTGCTGCCGAAGGTAGCTGCTCTGTGCGGCTAACATTTCGAACGGTGCAGCTCGGCTTCGTGTGGAGAGCTTCATCTCCTTTGAGTTCAAGTTGACCTTGGCGATTACCTCAATTGGGTATCTAAGCCTACGATTTCGTTAAATAAAGTATCCGCCAAACTTCGAGAAGCTTGAACCGCGCCAGCGGTAACAACTTAGCTAAGATTTACTAATACATTACAAACCTCAAGACCTACGTCTCGATCGTGGCGCAGGTCCGTAAGATAAAATATTTCCCTAAAGACTCGCGCTGCTCACCACGTGTTCTACGATGACAAGCGATGACAAGCGTGAAGTATAATTCCTGTAGCTTCCACATCGAGTGTTGATGCCCGAGGATCGCAGAGGGCCTAAATATGCCAACTCCGTAGTGTTTGATAATGATGGTTTTAGGGTAAGACTTTGGTCAACATCATAGAACGCGAGGTATCCGACGAGGATACGACCTGAGGCTTAGGGCAGCCTTCACCGAAACTTGCAATCGTATCCAAGAAAACTGCGGTAGTATTTTCGCAGATCTCGGCGTCCATCATGTAAAGGCATGGCATTGTCGTGCTGCCCAGATGTGCAACATACTAGAACAGTATTGTGTTAAAGACAACATGCTATCGGAGAAGCTGCAGTGACATGCTACTGGAGTTTGAGAATCATCCCCCCTTACACCATTCGATGTTACGAGTCCTTCCTTTGTGTTTGTCCTAGCCGAGATGTTGCCAGCCGTTTCGAGCCAAGGGCCAAACGAGACTCGTATCCGCATCACCACAGTCACAAACTTGCAATGTCGCCAAACAATGGTGACATATCCTGAGTCTGACACGAGAGAATGCATACCTTCTCGGAGGCCGCGTCCTGCGATAACGTTAGTAGCATTAACCCTATTATACCAGGCGAACCGAGGGCTAGGGATGCCCGGGGTGCTAGCTTCGGTAGTTCGACCGTTTAGATCTGAATTGCGAATATGCTTGTCTTAAAATCGGCAAGAATGTGGGATTCGTATTCAACTCAACGAGCCAGAATGACCAGCGCTTAACGTCATCCACAACAAACAATTCGGGCCAAATATTCCGTACCTCAAAGCTTGCAGTGAGATCTATGAATACATTTCAACGTCAGCATACTTGTGGCCTTGCTCAATGCCCAATGCAATGCTGGATATCACGGCAGTGGCTTACCTTCATTGGCGCTCAAGTGAAACGTGTAAGCCAGGCTACAGGGCGCTTCAGAGTGCTCGCTCAGTACCTACCTACGGCACCAAATTGCCGGGTCAAAGTCAATCGAGACGCTTCAACATGGCTTGCTACACAGGGGAGTCTCGGCTCGGTCTGGGACCCGGTTTGATCTAGCGCTCAGATGGTTTCGAGGAGAAAGGTCAAACAGAAAACACTAAACGAAACCAATTCATTTCAGGTCTGGTCGGGGCATCAAACTGTCCGCGACAATACGGAGTCGCTGGAAACCTAGCACAGCACCTGGATCTGTATGCATATGCCGAGTGGCTGTGTCTCACTGTTTGTTGTCCTGCTAAATGTTTGGGGTTGGGCGGCCGCCCCTGTGCTTCATCCTGGTTTGAGGTTAGCAGACGACCCTAGAGGACCTGAAGTTTAACTCGACTTCATATAATTGGCATCAATTGGAATGACTATAAAGAGGAGAGATCAACTACCAAGAATTGGACTGTATCATCGAAAAATACTCACACACTCACACTTGTAAACACAACAAACATCCAATCCATTCAAACAAAACCTACACCCATCACGTGATCACCACCAACAACACCATCCCCAACACCATCACCATGCACACCTCTCCCATCAAGCTTTTGGCCCTTTCCGCCAGCACCGTTTCTGCTGCCGTCCACGTTGTCAAGGTCGGAGACGGCGGTCTCAATTTCTCTCCTGCCCAGACGAAAGCCAATGTTGGAGATACTATCGAGTTCCGCTTCTACGAAGGCTTCCACTCCGTCGCCCAGAGCAGCTTCGCCAAGCCCTGTGAGCCCATCAACAGCACTGCCTTCTTCAGCGGCGACCAGAATGTCAAGACCAAGGTCAGTGACAAGGTCTTCACCATCGAGGTGAAGTCCGAGGATCCCATCTGGTACTACTGCGCTGTCCAAGGACATTGTCAAGGTGGTATGGTTGGCGCGATCAATGCCCCGTAAGTTGCACTATCTTGTAACCAACATTACATATATGCTAACAAAACAATATAGTACCAGCGGTGCTAAGAGTTTCGACAACTACGCCAAGGCTGCCGCCGACTCTGAAGATAGCTCTGCCCCCAAGTCTACGGGTGGCGGCACGTTTGGCGCCGCCGAGACAGGAAGCGCTTCAGGTACCGCTACCGCCACTGCTACACAGAGCGGAACTGCTGCCAGCGCTTCAGCAACAGAAAGTGGTAACGCTGGCATCGAGGCCCGAGGACAGATCCAGTGGGGTCTTATGAGCGGTGCCATTGCTGCCATCTTCGGCGGTTTGATGATGTAGGAGATTCTCCTGCCAGCCAACGTTTGTTATGATTCCAGCCCTAGAGGCATTGTATTTGTTTCAGCTAGCGAGTTACTAGTCATGAAGCATTATGTGTATAAACACAGATAGACCGTCTCCTGGAAGGAGTAATATGAATATACCCAAACTTCTACCCATGGCGAGCACCGTCGGAACACAAACCATGAATGTATCTGAACTGTCAGAGGTTGAACCAAAAAAACTTCATCTCAGGTTTGTTGTAACATGCCAATCTGCGCCGCTCTATAGAAAAAAGTACCCAAAGTAAGGCATATGTCCTTTTTATGTTATGCCATACAGTAGTAACTAAGTCTTCCTTATCCAGCCAAGGACGGGTACTCCCACTACTTAAACATCACAACTTCAGACGTATCCTCAAGCCAGACCGAGAGAGTAGGTAGGCAAACCATTTGGACCAAGGGTGGCAAGTACTTCCGATCCTGCGTATTGTGTGACGTTCCGCACTCACTCAACATTCCAGTGCCCTGTTTCTAAACTTCACCATGCCGTGCTAGGTGAAGTCGCAGCATGACTGCGAGTGGAGAGAGAGCCCACGATTGAACATGATCTTTTGGATGACCAAAAGGCCGTTATTGACGTTGACAAGAAGGACGAGTGATTATCGTGGCCATTGTCATCCACCTTGCCATGGCGGCACTGGACGGTGTTGTTTATATTACAGCATGAATTGAATAGCAGAAGAGCTTGCGACTGAATACAATCCTTTAAGAAACTGTTAACAGTAGCGACAAGTGTGGTGAGTGGCCCATATTGTTATTCCCTTTGAGTGATGCTGATAACCCAGTCGGCTCTGTGGCAAGAGAACTCGCGGCCGGATACGGTACTCTGGCTGATAGCTGACAACAATCTGGCCTGTTACAGTATCTTAGCATTATGCATTATTTTATAAGAACCTTTCGAGGCCTACTACAGTCAGATTAAATGGAACATGCATAAGTATGATGTCTAAGTTGAAGAGCCGCCTCTTGTGAATTGGTCAAGACGTTAGTTCGGCAGCTAAAATGACCCCACCTTGTTCTATTAATCGACCTCGAGGAGCAAGAAAACCCAAGACTTTACCAGAGGGTGCTAAAATAAACTTAGTAAAGACTCCCCTAAGCTTAGGCTAAATTACCTAAATATTTTTATTACTTAGGATTGAGATCTTAAGTTTTGCCTCTCCCAGGATCGAGTACTGCATTGGTCTAAGTAACAAGGTTAGGCAGACTAAGCGCCGCTAAAGTCAAGGAAGTGCATCTAATCTTCAAGTTGGTTGGATGCTAACTTCCGGGTGGTGTGGGCCTTGTGGACAAGATGTGCAAACCATGTAAGACGCCAACCCCACAAGGCTATTTTATAACATTAATTCCTCAACACCAAAACACAGAGTTGGTGATAATAGACAAAATGACAGAAATCAGATATCTAAAGAGTTTGAAAGCAGTGTGAGACATGCAGTAGAGAAGCTGTAGTACTTACATGGCTATCGGGATCACTTCCTTAGGTACTTATCTTGCTCAGGTGATTTAATCAAGTACCTAGCCCAATAGGTAGCGGACTCGCTCAGATGCCTCACGTCAGGCCTCAGGCTGGCTTCCATGTCACGTGGGTAATCAAGCCCTGCTTGAATTCACAACCGCGCACACATTTACACTGCTTCGTTGATACAGCATACACACATTTACCCTGCTCCATCGAAACAGCACACACACTTACCCTGCTTCGTCAAACAGCATACATACATTTAACCTGCTCTATCAATAAAGATAAGTCCTATTTTCACTTAATTTCTTACTGCTTATTTACTTCTTTATACTTTTTTACTATATTTTATTATATTTATTTATAAAGAGATTACTTTTCCTTAGGTAAACTATAGCTTTAGCTTAATAATATAACTTAAATCTTTTTTTAATAATTTTAAGCTTATTTTTTTTTCTTAAGTAAGATAAATAAAGTATATATCTTATAGATATTAGGCATTTTCTTTTACTTAGGTAGTATATATAATATCTATTTATTATATTAATTAAAGCTACTTATCTACTTAAGAAGGCCTAATTAACCTCTTTTTTTAATAACTTAAAGTACTCTCTTTATTTAAGTAAAATATATAAAACCTGCTAGTTATATTAACTTTAAGCTATTTTTATATTTAAGAGACTACTTATTAACCTTATTTCTAATTAACTATTAATATATCTTAAGCCTAACTTTAATACCTTATTTATATATTAGCTTATTATTATATTACTTATATATTATTTTTACTCTTTTAACTATCTTAATAATATTTTCTTATACCATCTCTCTTATTTCTATACTCTAATAATCTTTATACTCTTACACTATATATAGATATACCTATACCTATACTGTGGTGGTTTTGCAGGGCATAGTGGTGGCCATGGTGGTCCTGTTTATCGTCTGGTAAGTCCTATCTGCTTCTTATACTTAAAGAAACCAAGTAATAACCAAATATTCAGTGCAACAGACCTAGGCACATTCATACCAACTGTCCTGTGCTATTTCAGGAGCAGCTGCTGCTCTAGCTCGTCGTTGTGCCTGGTGGAACCTTGCAAC